>PVLC010046430.1:0-11440 GCA_004027655.1 Graphiurus murinus | reverse complement strand
CTGGGGATTGAACTCAGGGGCATTCTACCTCTGAGCTACACCCCCAGCCCTATTTTTTATTCTTTATTTTGAAACCAAGTCTCACTAAGTTGTGGAGTGCCTCACTAGGCAGCTGAGGCTGGCTGAGAACCCGGATCCTCAGGTCTCAGCCTCCCGAATGCTGGGATTACAAGCATGTGCCACCACGCCCGGCTGGCTCCTTATTTTTTAATCTTTACTTTGAAACAAGGTCTCACTAAGTTGCAGAGAGTTTCAATAAGTAGCTGAGGCTGGTGGGGAACTCAGATCCTCTGGACTCAGCCTCCCAAGTACTGGAGTTACAAGTGTGCACCACCATGCCCGGCTCCCCCAGAACTTTTTATTTTTATTTTTTTTAATTTTTATTTATATATATATATTTTTTTTTGCGGCACCGGGGATTGAACTCAGGGGCATTCTACCTCCGAGCTACACTCCCAGCCCTATTTTTTATTCTTTATTTTGAAACCAAGTCTCACTAAGTTGTGGAGTGCCTCACTAGGCAGCTGCGGCTGGCCGAGAACCCGGATCCTCCAGTCTCAGCCTCCCAAATGCTGGGATTACAAGCGTGTGCCACCTTGCCCGGCTCCTTTTTTTTTTTTTTTGCGGTACTGGGGATTGAACTCAGGGGCATTCTACCTCTGAGCTACACCCCCAGCCCTATTTTTTATTCTTTATTTTGAAACCAAGTCTCACTAAGTTGTGGAGTGCCTCACTAGGCAGCTGCGGCTGGCCGAGAACCCGGATCCTCCAGTCTCAGCCTCCCAAATGCTGGGATTACAAGCGTGCGCCACCACGCCCGGCTTCCTATTTTTATTCTTTATTTTGAAACAGGGTCTCACTAAGTCGTGGAGGCCTTACTAAGTAGCTGAGGCTAGCTGCGAACCTGCAATCCTCCGGTCTCAGCCTCCCAAGTACTGGGATTACAAATGTATGCCAACACGCCCAGCTTGTTTTAATTTTAATTTTGAATTAGAAGCTAAATTGCTGAGGCTGACTGAGAACCTGGGAATCCTGTCTCAGCCTGCCAAGTACTGGGATTACAAGTGTGGGCTACCACACCCAGCTGACCTAATACAGGTGTGCACCACCACACCCAGCTCATTGAAAATTTGATGAGAAGAACAGTGTGTGTGTGGCGGGCTTGCTGGGGATTGAACCCAGCCCCCTCCCGCATGCTTGGCAAGTGCTCTACCATTGAGCCACATCCCCAGCCTGAAAAGCAGCAGAATGTTTACATAGTCCCAAAGCATTTCCCAACAAAATATAAATCATCACCAGGCATAGTGACCCACACCTATAATCCCAGCACTGGGGGGGCTGAGGCAGGAGAATGGCAGGTTCAAGGCCAGCAGCACAAGGTAATTTAGTGAGACCTTGTTTCAAAATAAAAAAATAAAATATATCTGGGGGTGTAGCTCAGAGGTAGAATGCCCCAAGCCAGGCATGGTAGCACATGCTTGTAATCCCAGTACTTGGGACACTGAGACAGAGGAATGCAGCTTTGAAACCAGCCTCAGCAACTTAGTAAGGTTCTTAGCAACTTAGCAGGACCCTGTTTCCAAATAAAAAAATAAAATAGGTCTGGGGGTGTAGCCTGGAGGTAGAAGGCCAATGGGTTCTGTTTTTAGTACCAAAAAAAAAAAAGAGAGAGAGAGATAGCCCTGAGTTCAATCTCTAGTACCCCCACCCCACACATACAAATGTGTGTAAAGCAGGCATGGTGGTACACACTTATAATTCCAGTACTTGGGAAACTGAGACAGGAGGATCATAGGTTCTCAGCCAGCCTCAGCAAGTAGTAAGTAGTGAGATCTTGTTTCCAAATGACTCAGGGTGTACCTCAGGGTTGGAATGCCCCTGGGTTCAATCACCAGTACTACACACACACACACACACACACACACACACACACACACACACACACAAAATAGTGTGTATAATTAGCAGAGGGTACAAAAGTCACTTTTCCCTGGGGGAGCCCAGCAGACATGGTCTTGCTCAAGGAAACAAGGTGGCCATCTTCAGTCCTGGGACAAACGAAACTGCACGCTCCCTGATGGGAGGCCATGGGACCGTAGCATCGCCTCTGTGATAGTTATGCAGAAGATGCTCAGCCTGAGGAATCTAATCACGAGGTGACATCAGATAATCCTACACCAAACGGCCAATCTACAAAATAACTGCACTATAAGTTTCAAAGTAGTTCAAGTCAGCAGGGCTTGATGGCGCACGCTGTAATCTCAGTACTTGGGAGGCTGAGACAGGAGGATCACAGGTTCAAGGCCAGCCTCAGCAACTTAGTGAGACCCTGTTTCAAAATAAAGAATAAAATATGGCTAGGGGTGTAGCTCAGAACTAGAACACCTCTGGGTTCAATCCCTAACACCACAAATAAATAAATAAATCAGCTTAAGGCTAGCAGTGGGAGCTCCTGCATGTGAGCATGCTCTCTTGGCCTTCTGCCTTCTGCCATAGGATGATGCAGCAAGAAGACCCTCACCAGATGCCGGTCCCTCTGGTCCTTGGGCTTCCCAGCCTCCAGAACTGTAAGCAATAAACCCATGTTCTTTATAAATTTCCCAGTCTCAAGTATTCTGTTACAGTAGCACACAATAGACTAAGACATCTCTCAAAAGCCAACCAGGAAGCTTGGAGGAGCTGCATCTTGCTACCAGATCTCTTCTGCCAGAATCCTTTGCAGAAATGTAAATGCACTTGGAGCCGGGCGTGGTGGCGCACGCTTGTAATCCCAGCATTCGGGAGGCTGAGACCGGAGGATCCGGGTTCTCGGCCAGCCTCAGCTACCTAGTGAGGCATTCCGCAACTTAGTGAGACCCGGTTTCGAAATAAAGAATAAAAAATAGGGCTGGGGGTGTAGCTCGGAGGTAGAATGCCCCTGAGTTCAATCCCTAGTACCACAAAAAAAAAAACAAACAAAAAAGAAAGGTAAATGCACTTGGGAAGCAATAACTTGCTCGAGGATGAAGTGTGTGCTGGTTCTCACCAAGTCCTTGTATTGCAGGGCAAATTCAAAGAGGAGGTCCACTCCAGGTTGCTCCCTGAGGGTGCAGAGGAGAGGAAGGACCAAGCGAGAGGTTCAGGCCCTCTGGATGCGGGCACAGGCGCAAGGGGCTGGGAAGAGGATCCGGGTAGATAGCTTTTCTCCCACATGTGGGACAGGCAAGTGAGTTACTATTACCCAATCCTAACCATGTACTCCTAGGTGACCTGGCTGGTTACCGAGCCTCATCTTTGAGGACTGGATGCCTGTGGGCCAGAATTCCTCTTCAGGTGGGCCAGCCCAAACCAGCTGGATCTAAGATGCTGGCCAGAGTGACCACTGCATGCTGAGTGACACCCCAGCACGGTGACAGTTGACAAATGCCATGATAGTTGGCAATCACCAACTGAAAGAGTGAAAGAGCCACAAAAGCAGAAAAGAGGTGGTGCCCGAATTCCTAGAAAATCTCTGCCCATTCCCAGTACTCTTCTTCTTTCTTAGCCCACCCTCCCCTTTGTTTCTTTTTCACTTTTTTACTTTTTGTGTGGTACTGAGGATTAAACTCAAGGTTGTGCTACCTCTGAGCTACACCCCCAGTCCTATTTTAGTGTGTGTGGGTGAGTGTGTGTGTGTGTGTGTGTGTGTGTGTGTTACTGGGGATTGAACCCAAAGACAGTCTACCTTCCAGCTACACCCCCAGCCCAACTTATTTCTTATTTAGAAACAGGGTTTCACTAGATTAATGAGATTATCACTACTTGCTGAGGCTGTCCTCGAATGTGTGATCCTCCTGTCTCAGCCTCCCAAGTACTGGGATTACAAGCATGCACCACCATGCCTGGAATTTGTTTGTTTGTTTGTTTGTTTGTTTGTTTGTTTTTTGCAGTACTGGGGATTGAACCTAGGGGCATGTACCTCTCAGCTATACTCCCCAGACCTATTTTTATTCTTTATTTTGAAACAGGGTTTCACTAAGCTGCGGAGGGCCTCACTAAGTAGCTGAGGTTGGCCACAAATCTGTGAAACTCCTGTCTCAGCCTCCCAAGTACTGGGATTATAAGCGTGAGCCACCATGCTCGGCTTATTTTTTTTTTTTTTCTAGTTTTTTTTTTTTTTTTGCGGGATTGAACTCAGGGGTATTCTACCTCCGAGCTATACCCCCAACCCTATTTTTTATTCTTTATTTTGAAACAGGGTCTCACTAAGTTGCAGAGGGTCTCATGTTGCCAAGGGTGGCCAAGAACCTGCCATCCTCCTGTTTCAGCCTCCCAAGAACTGAGATTACAAGTGTGTGCCACCATGCCCAGCTTCTCCCCTTCATTTTTTTTTTTTTTTCATTTTTTTTTTTTCTGGTACTGGAGATGGAACCCAGGGGCATTCTATATCCGAGCTACACTCTCAGCCCTATTTTCTTTTTATTTATTTATTGTGCGGTACTGGGGATTGAACCCAGGGGCATTCTACCTCTGAGCTACACCCCCAGTCCTATTTTGTAATTTTTTTTTGAAACAGGGTCTCATTAAGTTGCAGAGAGCCTCACTAAGTAGCTGAGGCTGGCGGCAAACCCAGATCCGGATCCTCTGGTCTCAGCCTCCCAAGTACTGGGATTACAAGCGTGCATCACCACGCCTTGTGCTTCATTTATTTTGTTTTTGGTTTTTTTTGTCCTCTCTTTATGACCCCCGTCCCACAAGTGAAAAAGTTAATATGTGAATCTACCTCCCGCTTCTCCTGTGATGCTTCTGTCTCAGCCTCCCAAGTACTGGGATTACAAGGGTACACCACCATGCCTGGCTCCGCTTCTCCTATTCTTGGCCAAGAATAAAAATCTCCTTTCATTTGGCCAGCCTCAGCTACTTAGTGAGGCCCTCCACCACTTAGTGAGATCCTGTTTCAAAATAAAGAATAAAATAGGGCTGGGGGTATAGCTCGGAGGTAGAATGCCTCTGAGCTCAATCCTCAGTGCTGGAAAAAAAAAAAAAAAAATCTCCTTTGCTTCTCCAGCAGTGCTTAGTCTTACTCTGGATTCCACAACTTCAAAAGGAGGGAAAAAGGACTCAGTTTGCAGTAAGAAATTTGTGAGAGTAGCCAGGTGTGGTATACTTGGGAAGCTGAGACAGGAGGACAAGTTTGAAGCCAGTGTGGTAATTAATTTAGTGAAACCCTGCTTTAAAATAAAAAATAGAGCCAGGCGTGGTGGCACACGCTTGTAATCCCAGCATTTGGGAGGCTGAGACCGGAGGATCCGGGTTCGCGGCCAGCCTCTAGTGAGGCACTCCGCAACTTAGTGAGACCTGGTTTCAAAATAAAGAATAAAAAATAGGGCTGGGGGTATAGCTCGGAGGTAGAATGCCCCTGAGTTCAATCCCCAGTACCGCAAAAAAAAAACCAAACAAACAAAAAAATAGGACTGGGGGTGTAGCTTGGAGGCAGAATGTCCCTGGGTTCAATCCCCAGTACTGAAAAAAAAAAAAAAAAGAGAGAGAGTTTTTGTTTGTTTTGTTTGTGTGTCTATGTGTGGCACTGGGGATTAAACTCAGGGGCATTCTACCTCTGAGCTATACCCCCAGCCCTTCCTGAGGCTATGCTCAAATCTGCAATCCTCCTATCTCAGCCTCCCAAGTACTGGGATTACAGGCGTGCACTACCTCTCTGGGCTAAGAGTTTTTATAGAGTTTAATTGCATGTAATCTCTACCACTCTTTCCCCCTTCCCACTGTGGGCTGCACCCTCTAATCACTTGGTCTTTCTGGTGATCAGCCCTATCCTCAGGCTATCTAAGGGCCCTAACTTGTAGCATAAATTCAGGTGCTATGGTAAGGGAATTTTTTTCTTTTTCTTTTTTTGCTACTGGGGACTGAACCCAAGGGCATTCTACTTCCGGAGCTATACCCCCCCAACCCCTCAGCCCTATTTTATTTTATTTTTTGAAACAGAGTTTCACTAAGTTGTGGAGGGTCTCATTAAGTAGCTGAGGCTGGCTGCAAACCTGTGATCCTCCTGTCTCAGTCTCTCAAGTACTGGGATTATAAGCATGTGCCACCATGCTTGGCTAGAAAGGGGTTTATGAATGACAAGTCACTCTTGTCACTCAGATTGGGACACAGACCAAACATGGCAAAGACCAAGATATCACTGCAGCAGAGACACCCCAGATCATCAGCCGCATCAGTTTCCAGAGGCTGCTATGACAAATGACCAGAACTGGGGGACTTAAGACAGCAGAAAAGGAATCCCTCACAGTTCTGCGGGCCTGAGTCCAGAATCAAGGTGCCGCAGGGTCTCTGACTCCGGAGGCTCTGGGGGAAACTGGCTCCCAGGAACTCCCTCGCCTTGGTCCACCAGCAATCCTCCACATCCCTGGCTTGTGGGCCTAGCACCTCAACCTAGCCTCCCTCGCCGCATGGCCTCCTCTGTGTGACTCTCAGGAGGACACTTGTCCCTGGACCTAGGGCCCACCTGAATAATCCAGGATGATCTCCTCATCTCAAAATCCTCAATTTGCCAGGCATGGTGGCACATGCTCATAATCCCAGTACCTGGGAGGCTGAGACAGGAGGATACAAGTTCATGGCCAGCCTCAGCTACTTAGTGAGCCCCTCTGCAACTTAGTGAGACCCTGTTTCAAAAATAAAGAACAAAAAATAGGACTGGGGCTGTTAACTCAGAGGTAGAATGCCCCCAGGTTCCATCCCCAGTACCACAAAAAAAAAAAAAAAAGAATAGGTCTGGGGATGTAGCTCAGAGATAGAATGTCCCTGAGTTCTGCAAAAAAATTAAATTAATTAAGTTAAAAAAAGAGATCCTCAACTTCCTGAGCATAGTGGCATAGATTTTTTTGTTTTGTTTTGTTTTGCAATACTGGGGATTGAACTCAGGGGCATTCTACCTCCGAGCTATACCCCCAGTCCTAATTTTTATTCTTTATTTTGAAACAGGGTCTCACTAAGTTGTGGAGTGCCTCACTAGGTAGCTGAGGCTGGCCTTGAACCCAGATCCTCCGGTCTCAGCCTCCCAAATGCTGGGATTACAAGCATTGGGAGACTGAAACAGGAGGGTTGCAGGTTTGAGGTCAGCCTCATCAAGTAGTGAGGCTCTCATCAACCTAGTGAGATCCTGTTTCAAAATAAAAATAAAAAATAGGGCTAGGAGCCAGATGTGGTGGCTTAACGCTTGTAATCCCAGTACTCAGGAGGCTGAGACAGGAGGATTGCAGGTTCAAAGCCAGCCTTGGCAACTTAGTGAGGCTCTCAGCAATCTAGTGAGACCCTGTTTCCAAATAAGATATAAAATTGGGCCAGGAGTATAGCTTGGAGGTAGAATGCCTCTGAGTTCAATCCACAGTACCAAGAAAAAAAAAAAAAAAAAAAAAAAAAAAAAAAAAAAAAAAAAAAAAAGGAGCCGGGCCATGGTGGCACATGCTTGTAATCCCAGTACTTGGGAGGCTGAGACAGGAGGATCACATGTTCACAGCCAGCCTCAGCTACTTAGTGAAGCTCTCCACAACTTAGTGAGACCCTGTTTCAAAATAAAGAATAAAAAATAGATCTGGGGATGTAACTTGGAGATAGAATACCCCTGGGTTCAACCCCTAGTACTAGATTAAAAAAAAAGAAATAGGGCAAGGGGTGTAGCTGGGAGGTGAATGTCCCTGGGTTCAATCCCCAGTACAAAAAATAAAAACAAAACAAAAATAAATAAATAAATTAATTAATTAAATGAGCTGGGGGTGTAGCTCAGAGGCACAATGCCCCCTTGTTCAATCCCCAGTACCACCAAAAATAGCAGCGGGTAGAGATACCCCCGCGCGCCCCCCCATCACCCGGAAGTCCTGACTTACATCACTCCTCTTGCCCAGAGCCCTGCGCTGGGCTAGCAGACGCAGGTGAAGGCCTTTGGGGGGAAGCACACATCCAGATCTGAGGCTCCTTCCTGCTCCCAGGTGACAGGGACACGCCCTCCGCTCTGGGGGACAGGTGTTTAGGGAGGGCCCCGGCTACCACCTGGAGATTACCGGCCTGTCTTGAAGCTCTATTTCCAGCCTCTGTGAACTTCACAAGCGATTTCCTTCCTTGCCGGCGCCCTTGGCTGGAGCTCTGCAGGAGCGGGGGGCGCCCGGGGCGGGGGGCGCAGTAGATCCCTCGTGCCTCTGGGCTCTCTCGGTAAACAAAGACAACCTGCAGCCTCCGCACGGCGCCTCCTAAACCCCAGACGGCGGGCTGCTTCGTGTGGCAGACGGGGGCCCCTCCGGGCCGCGGTTGGCGGGGTTCCGGTGCCAGGCGACTCTGCGGGGGACCCCTGCCCGCCCCTCGCCCGCCCGCCCGGGGGAAGCCGCCTCTGCAGTCGCTGGGATTCTCTCCAGCGCTGGCTGCGCGCGGGGACCCGGCTCCGGATCTCACCCCCACCCAGGCGCCGGCTGCAGCTTCCCTGCTGCCTGGGTTGGGACCTGTTCCACGGGCTCCGAGGCGGCTGGGGCAGAGTCCCTGTCTTTTAGGGTTCTTGTCCAGTGAATTTCCACGAATGAAGGCCAAGGACTAGCCACGGGTCGAGAAATATGAAAGTTTAAGTCAGGGAAAGATAGAAGACAAAGTAGTTTTTCCCATCACAAGGTGAGGGGGATCCTGGAAAGAGAGTGACCTCGAAGCTCTTGGAAAACGGGCATTTAAACCTTACTGAGAGGCCATTTAAACCTTACTGAGAGGCCGGGCGCAGTGGCACTCGCTTGTAATTCCAGTACTTGGGAGGCTGAGAAAGGAGAATTGCAGATTCAAGGCCAGCCTCAGCATAGTGAGGCCCTCCAGAACTTAGCAAGATCCTGTTTCAAAATAATATAAAATAGGGCTGGGGGTGGAGCTCAGAAGTAGAATGCCCCTAGGTTCAATCCCTAGTACCAATTGATTAATTAAGGGGGCTGGGGATGTGACTCAGTGGTAGAGCACTTGCCTAGCATGCACAAGGCCCTAGATTCAATTCCCAGCACCACAAAACAAGCAAAAACGAAAACAGAAAAAGCTGTGCATGGTGGCCCATGCCTGTAATCCCAGTACTTGGGAGGCTGAGATAGGAGGATCACATGTTCACAGCCAGCCTCAGCTACTTAGTGAAGCTCTCCACAACTTAGTGAGACCCTGTTTCAAAATAAAGAATAAAAAATAGGGCTGGGGGTATAGCTCAGAGGTAGAATGCCCCTGGGTTCATTCCCCAGTACCTCAAAAAAAATTTTTTTTTTGTTTTGAAACAATGTCTCACTAGGTTGCTGAGAATTTCCCTAAATTGCTGAGGCTGTCTTTGAACCTGCAATCCTCTTGTCTCAGCCTCCCAAGTACTCGTATTACAGGTGTGTGCCACCATGGCTTTTACATACTGACTGTAAATGTGCTGAACATTTCACACGCTTGGCTCTTTGTACCTTCCCAATGCAGCCCTGGAAGGCGCCCGTTATCTTCCTTTACCTGGGGTAAGGAAAGGAGGCGCAGGGACAGGTGGTGTGAGTTAATGCGGTCCACCCATTGCCTCACGGGGCCCCTCAAGTCCCTCGAGGCAGGTCCTCTTACGGGGGCCCGTGCACGGGTCAGTAATGGGGTGTCTCAAAGAGGTCACCAGCCAGGACCTGTGCATTCTCATCTCCTGGTCATCATGACTCAGCCACAAAAAGGCCTGACCCTAAGACTTTTTTTTTTTTTTTTTTTTTTTTCCCGTGTTGGGGATGGAACCCGGGGCCTTACACATGCTAGACAAGTGCTCTACCACTGAGCCATGTCCCCAGCCCAGGAGGCAGCCTTCAAGACTGAGGGGTGGGAGGGGGTGGACCCCAGAGGAGGCACTGTTGTCACTAAGGCCAAGTTATCCCGTGCCTCAAGCTCAGTGTCTTTGCTTGTAAAATGGGGGCGTGGGGGACAAGGAAAACAAATAGTCACTTTTCAAAATGATTTTAGCCTGCCGGGCGTGGTGGCCCACGCTTGTAATCCCAGCATTCGGGAGGCTGAGACTGGAGGATCCGGGTTCGAGGCCAGCCTCAGCTGCCTAGTGAGGCACTGCGCAACTTAGTGAGACCCGGTTTCAAAATAAAGAATAAAAAATAGGGCTGGGGATGTAGCTCGGAGGTAGAATGCCCCTGAGTTCAATCCCCAGTACCAAAAAAAAAAAAAAAAAAAAAAAAAAATGATTTTAGCGTGAGAATCTGGAAGCTTTTTTTTTTTTTCTTTTTCCACTTTTAGTGTGCTGGGGATTGAAGCCAGGACCTTGAGCAGGCTGAGCAGGTACTCTCCCAGGGAGCTACAGAGGCTCTCTCTCAAAGCAGATCTCTCCTGGAAGTCTTAAGAACCCTGGATATAAATGGAGCAGCACAAAAAAATGGTTGAGGCTCCCGGGGGCTATCAGCCTCCCGCCTCCTCTGTGTCTGCCGGGGGGGCAGAGTTGGACAACCACTGGGCTTGGGGCTCTCCAGGTCCTCCATCCACACTAAGATGGGCCCTGCAGTCCCCTGGGCCATCCCCAGCCCAGGCCAGGCCTGGGTCCCTGCCTTCTCACTGGGCCCTCTGGGGCTGTGGCTGGCCTTGCAAGGGTCACAAAGAGCCCCTGCCCTAGAGAAGGAGAGGCCCTGTGTCCCCAGGCCTCCCAGCTATCAACACCAAATTGTCGGAATTTCTGTGGGCCCCTGCAGCCTGGGAGAGGGGACTGCCTGCCAGGACCCGGGAACTAGAGGACCTGCCCCAGCCTTTCTCAGTGCTGAATCATCTGGGCGCCCTCGGCCCCCAGGCCCAGCTCAGCCCTGCCACACATTGGGGACTGCTGGAATTTGTAACCCTGCACCAGCCTTCCCAGATCCAGGGGGCCTACTGTGTACACCCCCTGCTGGCAGGAATTTAGGACAGTGAGTGGTGCGCAGCTCTGTAATATGAACCAATGATGCTTTCGGTTTGCACCCTCTGACCTAGAGATACGGCTCACTGGAATGCATCCTAAAGATATTCGCATATTCGCTCTTTTTTTTTTTTTTTTTTTTTAAGACACATTTATTCAGCATCATGATCAGACTATTACATTTAGCAATCAACAGCACGGTGCCAAAAAAAAAAAAAAAAAAAGTCTACATTAAAACCCTTTTGTTGGAATGCTTTACACTTTCCACAGAACAGAAACTAAAATAACCTGTTATACAATTAGTCACAAATACAGTCCTCGAGTTTTTTTGCCCATACACATGAGTATTGTCTAAGCCATGTCTTCTTTGTAGCAGCTAGGCCCTGCCACCACTGTGCTTGGCTGAGTTCACAAATCTGTTGTAACCTGTAGCTTCCCTGTCACTTCTCTGGCTCTCCTCTCCTGCTAAGCTTTGTTTCCTGGCAGTCATTAAAACCTTCTGCCACTGCCATAGCTACTGCTGCTGCTGGAACCACCATAGCCACCTTGGTTTCG
>PVLC010046429.1:0-11395 GCA_004027655.1 Graphiurus murinus | reverse complement strand
TACAAATATCTTCTTCTAATGTATGGCTTATCTATTAACTTTGTATAGTTAATATTTTTCTTATACAGCAATTTTAAGTTTTGATATAGCCAAAATTATTTTGTGAAGTACAAACAATTTATTTTTAAACATTCCCAAGTCCAATATAAATAACTTTTTCTGAACCAGTTTAAAGTAAAATGGTAACATGATATACTGTCATTCCTAGATACTTTGGTCTGATTTTCTATAGAGACATTCCCATTGCAACAAAAAATTAAATTATCATCAATATATTACTAGCACCTAATCCCCATACCCAATTAACCAATCCAAGTTTTGCCAACTGTCAAAATCGTGTTCTTTATAGTCAGAGAATCCCGTTAAAATCATGTACTTCATTTAGTTGTCAAGTTTCTTTACTCTTTTCAATCTGAAGTTGTCATACAGTCTTTTCTTGACTTTCATGGTCTTGTTACTTTTGAAGATTATAGGCCTGTTATTTTGTAAAACAATTTTGTTTAAAAAAGTTCTCATGACAATCTCTGGTTTTTTATTTGGACTATTTAGATCTTTTATACTTAATGTAGTTATCAGTATATGGGTTTAAATATGTCTTTTAATTTGTTTCCATTTGTTCTATTTGTTCTTTGTTCCATCTTTCTATTCCTGCCTTCATTTTAGGAATCCATTTATGTTCTAATGTCTTATTATCTGAATTTTTTTGTTTTATCTTTTTATGATTGCTTCTAACTTTACAATGTGTATCTTTAACTTATAGTAGACCTTTAGTATTAGGCCATATCACATACAATGCAAAATTCTTATAACAATATACTTCAATTTAAATGGAAATGTTAATTACTCTGATTTTCACATGTTGTATATATGTATTGAATTATGCTTTGCCTTACATATATACACAATTATTATGTGTCAATTAAAAAAATTAAAAATTTACTTCCATATTTCCCCTTTCCTTTGTGTTATTATTGTCATAGATTTTATTTCAAAATATGTTTAGTGCCTATAATACATTTTAATTTTTACTATAAACCATCTTTTATCTTTTAAAGAGAATTTTAAAATAAGAGAAAAATTCTTTTCTATTTATCCACATATTTAACCGCGCTGCCACTTTTTTTCTTTATGTAGATCCAAGTTTTCATCTGGTATTATTTATCCTTTGGCTTGAAGAATGTCCTTCAACATTTCTGTTTTACTCGTTTGCAGACATACCAGACTGTTTTCCAAACCAGCTGCATCTTTTTGTTTTCCAACAGCAGCATATAGGGGTTCTAATTTCTGCACATCCTAGTCAATACTTACTATTGTCTGACTTCTTGACTATAGCCTTTTGGTGGGTAGGAAATGTGACTTCATTGTATAACTTATTTTTTGAAAAATATTTCTGATGGGTATAGAATTCTAGGTTTATTAGTTTCATTAGTTAATAAGAAAAAAATATGAAAAATGTCCAGATGATATTTTTCAAAACTTTTTTTGGTCCTTTACTGTTACCTTTCTGGGACTTCAATTATATCTATGTTGGACAAATTGATATAAACTCTAAGATATTATATATCTCTGTATAAGATCTGTTCTTTTTTCCCCTAATCTGTCTTCTATTTACAGTAGATTTTATTGCTGTTTAAGTACACTAATTTCTATCTTTTGCATTGTCTAATACTTTAATCCCATCCAATGACATTTTCATTTCAGATATATATTTCATATTTAGAAATTCTATTGTTTTTAATGTTTCATTCCCATAAATATTTTTACATCTTCCTTTAACTACATGTGCATAGTTCTACTATCTGTCTTCATATGCTGCTTTGTTAGTACTGTCATTTCTGGCTTCTTTGAATCTCCTTCCACAGATTTTGTTTTTACTTGTTATAGGTCAGATTGTTGTTTCTATGTCTAGTAATTTTTGAATCGATAGTGGATATTATGATATTATGTTGATGATTGTCTGGATTTTGGAGGGGATGCTTTTTCCTCCTTATTATTGGGCTTTATTTTGACAAATAGTGAAGCTGTTTGCAGATCAGGCCCCATTTTTATGCTCTTCTAGACCTACTTTTATTCCAGGGGCAGTAGGCTTTACTAAATTACATGATCACTTTATAAACTACTCAGAATAACTCAACAGTACCCAAGAATTCTTCAGAGTTCTTTCGCTATTCAGAGTTAAGATGTTTCTGTCTTCTGAGTTCCTCCTCCTCTTCCTCCTCTTCCTCCTCCTCTTCCTCCTCCTCCTCTTCCTCCTCCTCCTCCTCCTCTTCCTCCTCCTCCTCCTCCTCCTTTTCCTTCATCTTCCCTTTCTCTTCCTTTTCCTTTTCCTGTTCTTCATCTTCCTCTTGGATTAAATCCAGGGGCATTCTGCCTCTGAGCTATATCTCCAGCCCTATTTTATTTTGAAACAAGGTCTTGCTGAGTTGCAGAGGGCCTTGCTAGGTTGTTGAGGTTGGCTTGGAGCCTGTAATCCTCCTGTCTTACCCTCCTCAGTACTAGGATCACAGGCACGTGCCATCTCCCTGTTAGTCTCTCCCTTTCTCCTCCCTCCCTCCTTCTTTCTTTTTACCTATCCCTGTGCATTTTCACTTTTCCTGTGCCTGGCAAAGATTCAAGGGAACCCCTTTGTAGATTTTTGCCATCCTTTTTTTCCTTTTTCCATTCCTCCTTTTCAAGCTGCCTTAAATTTCCTGAACTATTATCTCTGACTCTTTAATTCAGCTAATCTGCTGGGCTCTGTTTGCATTTTCTCTGTGTCCATGATCTAGAAATCATCTTCAGATAGACAACCCAGATGATTATTAAACTCACCTTGTTTGTTTTATCTTTTTTTTTTTTTTTTTGGAGATCATAGTTCTGTGTTGCCTGATTCCAAGGGACTGAAAACAGTTGTTTAATATATTTTAGTGAGTATTCTACTTGCTTACAAAGTGGGAATTATGTCTGTTCCTTGTTATGCCTTTATGGCTAGGAGCCTATGGTTTTTTTTTTTTTTTAACTTTAAATACTGATTTATACTACTGGGTTTGCTCCCAGTACAAAGATATCTGACTGTCTATCTTTAGCGTATATAGAAGGGATTAAGTATTTGTTAATGGTGCACTTTGATTAGGAAATAAACTAATATTTTCCCATAATAAAGCTTTTATTTCATATTTTACCATATTTTGGATTTTTAAAAAATTCTTATAGGTAGTTGTGATTCACTTTGAAGGACCATGTAATAGAATTTTTAAAACCATGATTGTGAAAGAGTTTCATGCCATGGCAAGAAAGTACTGAAATTTCATTTGCTGTAATCAACATTTCTCTTATCACGACAGTATTCAACTATGTCTAGGTTATTTGGACCTCATTTATACCATTTGTAGTATTATTTAGATACTTTCTTCTGCCTTCTTCCTTTTTATTCCCTGCTTTGTATTTCCTTTAGTTTATTTATGCTTATGTTTCTATTAGGAATTTTACAAGAGGGGAGAGGAGAAAGCGAATACATATGCAAATATTTAGGAATTTGGCTTTTGATTCAGTTTTAATAATATTTGAAGGTTGTCAGAAGTAATGTAAAAATCTACTTTGGGATTTCCATGGCCACTGGAAATAGACTGTGTGTGTGTGTGTGTGTGTGTGTGTGTGTGTGTGTGTGTGTGTGTGAGAGAGAGAGAGATACAGGTGTTTGTCTATTGTTTTTTACCTGACAGTGATATAGAAATACACTAGAAATTTGAATAGTCTAACTGACCTGTTATATTCCGAACTTGGGCATGCTAGGGAAGGGGTAATGGGGAAATAAGGTAACATTCTTTGTTGCCAGGAATCACTGGGTTTTGTGCTAATTAGCTTTGAAAAATGTGGAGCTGTTGGACAGGCCAGATGTTTTCAGCATGAGCCATGTGTCTCATCAGTGAATGTGCCTTGTGTCTGCAGGCAACATTGTTAATTTTTTCTCATTCTATAAACAATGTTCCAAAACATAACTAAGCCCCAAAGTGTGTTTATCTTTTTGGCTTAATTTCAGCCTTTCTATCCATTCTAAAGTTTCTCTTTAGAGGAAACTGCATTTTATTACACATAGCTCTTCATACCTAATTGTAGTATAAACACCATTCTGTTTACACTAAACCATGTGACCTGTCCTGTTTTTGAGTCTGTAAAATTTTAATAAAAGCAACTATTTCAGATTTGACTATACTTGTACTTTTATTTCTAAATTTAGGAGGAAGAAACCTTTCTTCTTTCCACTTATTTAGACTAAGATTTTAATTCTTGGAACATGAGAGAAGACATAAAAAGAAATTAAACAAACCAGTCTCTAGTCTTTTAGTGTTTGTGATAGTGCATTGGAGCAAGGAGAGCCGAAGTATTTGCTGTGAAAAATCATTCTTTAAGTCCAAAATATAGCTATAAGTCTTTTTATTTATAGGAATGGAAGGAGTGTTTCCTGTACTGAATATACCATGGGGAATGTGGGAATTAGGAAATTAAAAGTATGAAGAAGAAAATTCTCACTTGTATAATATTGCCATTTGAAGAAAAAAAATCATGATAAAATCTTTTTGTGAATTTCTTAGTCATTTCTTTGTATTTTTGTAGGTATGTATGTATTTAATGAGATATTAATAACATATGCATGTACACATATTTATAATTAAAAATACTTGCAAAATCTATTTTTAAAAAATTGGTGCACCATTCCTGGAGGCACTGCAACATGAGGCCAATGCTTACAGTGGATAGAGAAAGTTCCCATTCTATCTTCCTGCTCCAAACTACCTATTTGATATGCTGTCCATAGATAGAGGGCATATCTGATATGAAACTGACTAAAACAAATACTATACTTGATCTTAGCCAAAAGGCTAGTAAGAAAATAAGCAATAGATGGCGATGATGCTGATGCTGATGATGATTGTGGTGGCACTGGGAATTGAACCCAGGGGCATTCTACCTCCAAGCTACAACCTCAGCATTTTTGTTTTGTGGTACTGGGGATGGAACCCAGGGCATCCTATCTCCAAGCTATACCCCCAACCCTATTTTATTCTTTTTATTTTGAAACAGGATCTCACTTAGTTGTAGAGGGCCTCACTAAGTTGCTGAGGCTGTCTCTTCTTTTCTCAGTCTCTTAAGTACTGAGATTACAAGTGTACACCACCACGCTGGGCTCAGCACTTATTTTTTATTTTGAAACAGGATCTTGCTAAATTGCCAAGACTGACCTCAAACCTGTGATCCTCCTGTCACAGCTTCCCAAGGACTGGGATTGTAGGTGTGCACCGCCATGTCCAGAAATGGATCTTTTTTTTTTTTTTTTAAATGATTTTCATTCAATAATATTACAACCTTTTTGCTCTTTCTTTGTTTTTAATATATGGATGTATCATGTTTAGAATAGTTGTTTTTGCTACAATTCTTCGTTGAAAACTTGCTTAATAGTAGGCTGTGAATTCACATTTATTAAAAATACTGATAATAATGTACATTATCTTTTAAGAAATCTTTGGCAGTTTGAATGATAAAATTCTGGTTTTGATTTGCATTTCTTCACATATATGTCCACATTTTGTTTTCATAAGTTGGCCCTTTTTTTGTTTTTCTATGAATAAATTTATGTATTTATTTATTTAATTTTGTGGTATTGGGGATCAAACCCAGGGCTTCATGCTTGTTAAGCTATGATCTACTACTGAGCTACATCTCCAACTCCTAGTTGTTGTAGTATTTTTTTTTCTTTTTTGCGGTATTGGGAATTGAACCCAGGGACATTCTACCTCTGAGCAACACCTCCAGCTGTATTTTTTATTCTTTATTTTTGAAACAGGGTCTCACTAAGTTGCAAAGGGCCTCACTAAGTAGCTGAGGCTGGCTATGAACCTATGATCCTTCTGTCTTAGCCTCCCAAGTACTGGGATTACAAGTGTGCTCTACTACGCCTGGCATATCTTTTTTTAAAATTTTATTATTATTATTATTATTAAAAAGAAAAACCTTTGAGAAAAATGTGAATTCAGCTGTAGTTGGGTGAAATATTCTGTATGTGTCTAATAGGTCCATTTGGTTTATGGTGTTCTTTAGATCTGAGGCATCTTTACTGACCTTTTGCCTAGAAGACTGGTCTAGTGATGTGAGAGGAGTGTTGAAGTATCCCATTATTATTGTATTGGGATCTATGTGTGATTTTATATCGCAAAGAGTTTGTTTTATGAAAGTGGCTGCACCTGTGTTTGGGGCATAAATGTTGACTATTGTTATTTCCTCTTGTTGAATTGTTCCTTTTACCAATAGGAAATGACCTGCTTTGTCTCTTCTGATGAGCTTAGGCTTGAAGTCTAATTTGTCTGATATCATAGTTGCTACTCTTGCTTGTCTTTAAGTTCCATTAGCCTGGATTACATTACTCTAGCCCTTCATCTTTAGTTTGTGAAAATCTTTGCTTGTAAGGTTTCTTGCTGGCAGCATATACATGGATCCTGAGTTTTAATCTATTTTGCCACCTTGTGTCTTTTTATTGGGGAGTTGAGGCCATTTATTTTCAGTATGATTATTGAGAGATGATTTTTAATTCCTAACATTTTGAGTTAGGAATTAAAACAAACATTAGTGTTTGTTCTTTGCTTAGTTGTTTGATTGCTGGAAACTGTTGTTTCTCTGGTTCTGATGTTTATTTGTTAGTTCTTCTTTGTAGTTAATATCTTTAAGTATTTTCTCTAGTGCTGGTTTGGAAGACATACATTTTTTCAGTTTCTGTTTGTCATGGAAGGTTTTTATTTCCCTGTGAATTTTGAGAGATAGTTTTGTTGGGTAGGAAAATCTTGGCTGCAAGTTGTTTTCTTTCAAAGTTTGGAATATATTGCTCCAGGCCCTTCTGGCTTTCACGAATTGGTTTGAGAGGTCTAGCGTGATTCTAATTGGTTTGCCTCTAAATGTCACTTGGTCTTGTGCTTTCATCACCTTTAAAATTCCTTCCTTGGCTTCTACATTAGTCAATTTGATTATTATGTGGTATAGTGTACCTTTTCTCTGATCTTGATCTTGTCTAAAGGGGGCTCTGTATGTTTCCAGTACCTGTGTGTTGACTTCTCTATGTTTGGAAAATTTTCTTTTTTTTTTTTTTTGCGGTACTGGGGATTGAACTCAGGGGCATTCTGCCTCCGAGCTACACCCCCAGCCCTATTTTTTATTCTTTATTTTGAAACCGGGTCTCACTAAGTTGCGGAGTGCCTCACTAGGAGCTGAGGCTGGCCGTGAACCCGGATCCTCCGGTCTCAGCCTCCCGAATGCTGGGATTACAAAGATGATTGATTCCATTGCTTTCAATTTCTAAACCTTCTTCTATGCCTATTTTTCTTAGGTTAGCTTTTTAAAAATTGGCCCAGATCTCGTCAATGTCCAATTCATGCTGTCGAATTTTTTTTTCTAAATTATATACTATGCTTTCATTTTTGGATTGGTCATCTTCATTGATCTTTCATATAAACTTTAAAAGTAATCTTCAACTGTTTATTTACTCTTTAAAATTCTTGTGTTCTTTTATGTGTAACCCATTTTGTTCTTATTCAACTTTACCATATTTATCCTTCTATTGAAGCTTTCTCACCTATCAGATAAATATCATCCCTTTTATTATTATCAAATGTCCCTCTGGGTTGCTGTCAATATTTATGGTATTGAAATCTTTTGTGTCTCATATTAACATAGCCATTCTAGCTTTTCTATGGTTATGTTTTTATGGTATATCATCTTTCATCTTTTACTTTCAACCTATTTGTATCATTGAATCTGAAGTATATTTTTTTGTAGATAGAATATAATTGGATTATGCTTTTAAAACCCCATCTGACAATGTTGGCCTTTTAGGTGGAATATATAGTCCATTCATACTTAGTGTAATTATTGATATGGCTGATTTTGTTCTTTGTTTTCTATGCTTTTCATGTCATTTTGATTCTCGTTCATCCGTTTACTACCTTCTTGTATGTTAAATATTTTATTGATTTTTTTTATTAGAACTTTTGTTTTCCTGTCTCCTCCTCCTCCTTTCCTCCTTTTTTTTTTTAAATTGCTATGGGGGATTGAACCTAGTGTCATTCTACTTCCAAGCTACACTTCTTTTTATTTATTTTTATTTTATATACTTTTATTGGTGCTTTAGTCTTACATTATCATGTCAATCATAGTGATAATGACATACATGCACACAGCACTTGTTGAGCTTTCTCCTGGCTCCCTCTCTATTCTTCCCCTCCCCTACACACACTACCCTTCCCTTCCCCATACAGGGTACTGAGATTGACATTGGTATTCTCACATATGTACGTAATGTTGATGGATTATGTAATTTCATCATTGATCTTCCCTCTCCCCACTCCCCTTCCCCTAGACCACTTCCCTGACTCCACTCTAAAGTCCCTCTGGTATCTTGATTACTCCCTAATTTACATATGAGGGAAAACATATGACCCTTTACTTTCTGTGACTGGCTAATCTCACCTAACATAATATTCTCCAGGTTCATCCATTTTTCTGCAAATAACATAATTGTGTTCTTCTTTATTGCTGAGTAGAATTCCATTGTTTGTATATCCCACAATTTTGTAATCCACTCATCTGGTGGACACCTAGATTGGTCCCCTAATTTGGCTATTGTGAATTGTGCTGCTATGAACATGGATATGTGTATATTACTATAGTTCTCTGATATTAGTCCCTTTAGAAAGATACTCAGGAGTGGTATATCTGGATTAGTGATTTTTAAATTACATTTTTTTTTTTTTTGCGGTACTGGAGATTGAACTCAGGGGCATTCTACCTCCGAGCTATACCCCCAGCCCTATTTTTATTCTTTATTTTGAAACCGAGTCTCAGTAAGTTGCGGATTGCCTCACTAGGTAGCTGAGGCTGGCCGCGAACCTGGATCCTCCGGTCTCAGCCTCCCAAATGCTGGGATTACAAGTGTGCGCCACCACGCCCGGCTAAATTACATTTTTTAAAAATTACTTTCTTAGAGATTGTTCTATGGATTATAATATGCATCTTAACCTATCATAATTTACTTTAGATAATTCCTGATACAAATTTGGTATCATAGTACTAGTTTTACTTCAACATACCTCCTTTCCCCCCTCAATCTTTTATGCTACTATTGTTACCTATATGACATCCATGTATTTTATAAACTCAACAATACAGTGTTGTGATCATTACTTTAAAAATCTTATCTTTTGCTGGGTGCAGTGGCATAGGCCTGTAATTCCAATACTTGGGAGGCTGAGACAGGAGGACCACAGGTTCAAGGCCAGCCTCAGCAACTTAGTGAGACCCTGTTTCAAAATACAAATAAAAGAGGACTGAGGTGTAGCTCAGAGGTAGAATGTTTCTGGGTTCAATCCTCAGCACCAAAAAATAAAACAAAAAATAAACAACAATAACAACAAAAATCCCCCAAACCAAATGAAACTAAAACAAAACAGAAAACCCCAAAACAACAACAACAAAACATTATCTTTTTAAGAAAAGAGAAGAAATGTGTACATTCAATATTTTGTATTTAGTACATATTATTTCCTACTCTCTTTATTTTTTTCTTTCTGTGAATATAAATTACCATCTGCTATAATTTCCTTTTGGTTTCCTTTAGTGTTCTTATAGGGCAGGTTGGCTAGCAAGGAATTCTCTATTATCTGGGAATGTATTTCATTTCACTTTTCTGTTTTTGTTTTTAAATTTGGCTTTTGGGACTGGTGATTGAACCCAGGGGCATCTACCACTGGGCTTCCCCGCCCTTTATATATTTTTAAATCTTTTGTGATACTGGGAATTGAACTGGGGATTTTGTGGTACTGGGGCATTCTACCTCTGAGCTACACCCCCAGCCCTATTTTGTTTTTTTATTTGAAAACAGGGTCTTGCTAAGTTGCTGAGAGCCTCACTAAGTTGCTGAGGCTGGCTTTGAACCTGTGATTCTCTTGTCTTAGCCTCCTAAGTACTGGGATTACAAGAGCGTGCCACCACACCCAGCTATTTTTTAATTTGAAACAGGTTCTCACTAAGTTTCTGAGGCTGGCCTCAAATCTGCAATCCTTTTGTCTCAGCTTCCTAAGTAGTGGCATTATAGGTGTTTGCCTCCATGCCTGGTCTCACTTTCATTTTTAAATGATAATCGTCAGCTAATGATTGGACAGAGGCTGGGCTTAAACAAACTGAAGCCAGTAAGCTTTACATTCTTTGCTAATAGATTGGTATGTGAGTTAGGGAATACATTACAAATACAGGTAGAGCTGGGTGTAGTGGTACATGCCTATAATTTGAGACAGGAGGATCATGGACCACCTTAAGCAACTTAGCAAGGCCCTCAGCTAACAAAATAAAGTATAAATAGTGCTGGGGCTGTAGCTCAGAGGTAGCATGTTCCTGGGTTCAACCCCCAGTACAAGCACCACCACAAAAAAAAAAAAAAAAAAATTCAGATTGGTTTCAACTTCAGGTACGTTCAGGTTGCCTGAGCATTTACTTTCTGCCAGGTATTTTTAGGTCTTCTATGTGTATACCTGTTGACTCCTAGTCAGCCAGGGGTGTATGGAGAACTTAGTCCCTTTTTGGTATCCCCTGCAAGTGTCAGCTAGGATGTGCAGAGAGCTTATCTTTGACCTACTCGTTAAATTTCTGTCTAGTCCTTCAGTGTGCTCTGCCTCAACCCAGGCTGCAACTTTAGGCTAGTAGAGCTGGAGGCTTTCCCTAGTCACATTTTTATTTTTATTTTTATTTTTTACTGAGTTTATTGCGTCAAGATGATCTGCTCCAGATCAGGACCTCCCCTAATGTCAGCACAGTTGCTGGTTTTCATGACTAGCTGTGACCAGTGACCAGGGGCAGAGGAACTGGAGGAGGCCTTGTGGCATGGCTGATGGAAGTAACCCCAGGCAAGAATATTACAAGGTCTCATTGTTGAGTACTTTCGCTGAATAAACTTTCTTGATTTATTGTTCTCTTTTGGTCAATTCCCAGAGCTATGAAATGGTGTTTTGGATAGTGTTATCCAGTGTATGTTTGTTTATTTTAGGTTAGAAGATGTGTTCTTCACTGTGCCATAGCTGGAAGTCTATCTTTGGGTACTAATTTTAATAGATTTTTTTGGGTGGGGGTTATTGAGCCGATCTTTCTAAAATAATTAATTAATCTGGGTGGAGTGGTGCACACGTGTAATCCTAGTATTTGGGAGACTGTGACAGGAGGATTGTAGGATTGAGGACAGCTTCACCAAGTAGTGAGACTCTTCATCAACCTAGTGAGACCCTGCTTCAAAACAAAAAATAAAAAGAGCTGGGGTGTAGCTTGGAGGTAGAACGCCCCTGGGTTAATCCCCAGTAACCCCCCCCACAAATTAATTAATTAATTT
>PVLC010046428.1:0-11429 GCA_004027655.1 Graphiurus murinus | reverse complement strand
GGGAAGGGGTCAAATGAGAATTGTGTACAAATATGTTGTTAACAACTTGTACTTAACAAAGATGTATGCTATATTGCACAAATTACTACAATAAAAAATTAAAATAAATAAATAAATAAATAAATAAATAAATAAGATCTTGCTAAATAAAAAAAAAGAAAGGCTTCTGATTTTTTAAGATTGATTTTATATCCAGATACCTTACTGAATTTGTTGATCAGTTCTATAAGTTTTTTGGTTCAGTTTGTTGGGTCTTCTAAGTATAGTATCATGTCATCTGCAAAAAGGGATAGTTTTAGTTCTTATTTCTCTATTTTTACCCCTTTGATTTCCTTCTCTTGCCTTATTGCTCTGGCTAGAGTCTCAAGTAGCATATTAAACAGAAGAGGTGATAATGGACATCCTTGTCTTGTTCTTGTCTTTAGTGGGAACTCTTGCAGTTTCTCTCCATTTAATATGATGCTGGCTGTAGGCCTATTGTATATTGCCTCTATGATTTTGAGGTATGTTCCTTCTATTCCAATTCTCTGTAGTGCTTTTAGCATGAATGGGTGTTGGATCTTGTCAAAGGCTTTTTCAGCGTCAATTGAGATGATCATGTGATTTTTGTCTTTGAGTCTGTTTATGTGATGAATTACATGTATTGTTTTTCATATGTTGAACCAGCCTTGCATCCCTGGGATGAACCCGACTTGGTCATGGTGTATAATTTTCTTGATATGGTTTTGAATGTGCATTGCTAGTATCTTGTTTAGCAGTTTTGCATCTAAGTTCTGTTTAACTGTATTCCTCAGTTTCCCTATAATGGTAGCTACAATCATTACTGTGAAGGTTGAGTGAGTTAATGCTGGTCATTACGCTTAAGACAATGTCTTGCACATTGTGCTGTGTGTTGATCAAAATCACATCTCATTCAATGTTAAGCCTTTAGACATAACCATTCAGTCCCTAAGACATCACACTTGCATTCCCTAAATCAAAAAAGAAAAAGTGTCAAGAATAGTGACAGACTCAGGAGGGACTGAACAAAGAAGAAACTTGGAAAGGACCAAAGAAATGGCCACTCCATCACTCATCCAAGGAAATAGCATGGCTCCCATAAAGCCAGCATTAAAGACTTCGACTCCACTCACAGAAATGGAGACAGAGCCAGAGAGTAAGGAAAAGAATCCCTGGTAGAAATGATAAGCTTCTGCCCATAAAAAAAAAAAAATCAGAATTCCCTATTTGTATCTACTGAGACACTTCCTAGAGGAAGGTGGCTGACTTTTTATCAGATATGTTACTTGCTGAAATAATTGTTGGCATAATGGCACAATAGCAGCCTGCTAGGAGTACTGTTTATCCACGACTCTTCTCTCTTTCAACTTCAAATTGCCACTGCCCATGAGCACATCAAAATGACACCACTGTGGCTTATGATAGTGGCTTCACGCAACACACAGATGTCAAGTGCTTTTTCTAGATAGGCAAAAGAAAAAAATATCCCCGGAGAAGTGGGGTTTGTTTGTGTATCCTGACCCTCCATTTTAATATACAAGTGAGGAGATGGAATTAGATTGCAGATATATTCACCTTTAGGAAAGAGTAGAATCTGAGGGAAGACATGGAGGCATGAAGTCAATGATTACAGAAAAGGGATTATTTCTTGGTGTCTCCTGTTATTTATTCCCATGTTGGAAGTGACAAGGTCTCTATGTGATGTTAGAAAAAGCATGAACTCAATTGTGAATAAGAGAGTAAGAAAGCAAGAAGGTTCCCTTCTGTTTTGCTCTGGTTCCACTTCAGGGGCCTACTGTCCCTTCCCATGTTTATCTGACCACCTCAACTTCTGTCTCTCCTGCCATTCACTGCAGGAAACTGACACTGAGTTATCACTGCATCCTTATGTCCCTTAACCTTGGATGTCTACACCTTATAAATCCACTTCATTTGCGATTATTTTCACCCTACCTGTATGGTTACTGTGGTTTAATCAAATCACCTACCCTTTCTTAGTGCTAATCTCTTAGACCCCTCAACTTTATCTTCTTGACCTCATGTGTACTATTAATTCCATGTGTCCTAGCCCAGTACACTCTTTCCTTCTCTTTGCAGCCATCTCCAAACTCCCTTCCTAGAGAACCTCATAGCCATGATGATGGCTACTTTACAGGCTATCGTTTCTAACTCCACCTGGTTCCATATTTCTCCATAATCCGTTTACTTGTCTCTGGTCAATTGCTTTTCATATCTTTGCAGCATCTCCTCAACAAATTTACATGCATAATAGCCAATTAAGGAGCTTATTAAACACATATTTCTGGACTCCATTTTAAGACATTCCCATCTGGGGTAGAATCTATGAATTTATAGACAAGAATTTTTAACAAGTTTCCAGGTGATATCAGTGATATTGGGCCATGAGTCACACTTTTAGTAGCAAGAAAATCAAGCTCCTGGCATATAGTAAATTTTCATTAGTGATTTTTTTTGAGATCTCAATTCTTTCTTTTCTGCATTTCAATAGACCTCTTCTATTGGACAATAAGAACAACAAATGTAAAATATGAACTCTTTTAACATGCTTTCTTGTCCTCCTCCCCAACTTATGTTTTTATTTATCCCTTTATATGGGAGAGGAAGAACTCATGACATGGCTCCCTGAAAGAGTAGATGGGAGAGATTTGGAATTTACACGTGACGCCTTGGGTCAGGTGTTCAGCTGTTTTAGGCTGTCATCTGCCCTTAGTACCCTAGGGGAATGGAAGCAGGAAAAGTCAAGGACCTCCTCTTGGCCAGACCCAGAAGCCTGACATAGGAAGACCTTGGCTCTTGCACCTTGCTGGGACATGAGTAGCCATCAAGGTTGCATTAGGACTATCACCCTGGATACACTGTGATGCCTTTTCTATCCCAGCTCTTCCTGCTTCCCAGGACTCTGAGAACTAAGAGACATGAATTTCTTTACTTTCAATTTTCCTAAAGCTGTTTATTTTTTGAAAATTAAAAGTCTAAGCTCTTTATTTTAATACTTATATTGATTAATTATAGTCTCAAATCATAATATAAAGTCATAAGCTATCTCCTCCTACGTTTTTTTGTAATATCTGTTCTCTGAGTCAATGGATGCCACCGGGGAATAGTCCAATGAGTACAGAGAAATTATGAGGAAATGTCAGTTAGTACTTAAAAACTTCACTATCATATGAATAAAGTGGGATAAAATTATTTTAGGCTTACTATGAGGATTAAATACCATAATACAGGTTAAGTTCCTGGTAATGTTTGATTTAAAAATAGATACTAGATAAATATAAGTCCCCTTCCCTTTCTTTCCCTTAGTTTCTCCTACCTTTCTCCCATTTTGTCTTTTCCTCCATGATTTCTCTTTCTCTGTACCTTTTCTATAATCTCTTAGTTTCTTAATTGCAATGTATTCATCTCTGAAAACATTTTTACACTCTACCTGAATATTCCATAGGCACTTTACACTCACCATGTCAAGAACTGTACCCATGTTATTCCCTAGATCTATTCCTCTTTCTGAATCTCCTGTGTCACCAATAGCATGGCATTCACAACTTTTCCCAAGACAAATAATTAAGCATCATTCTTGATATTTTTCTCTACACCATCCCTTTCCACATTGAATCAGTTCTCAGTTAATGAATATTTCTCCAACTGATCCCTCCTATCTTTTTTCACAATCACTGGCATAGCTAAGTTCCTTAACACATCATGCTTTTTATTCTCTCCTCCTAACAAGTTTCCTGTCTTCCTATTGTTGGCCATTCTGTGTCACTCACAACTTAGATGTGATTGTGTCATCCTCCTAGCTTAAGTATTTACAATAGGGCCTCATTTCCTACATGTAATGGCATTCAAAGGCCAGGCTAACTAGAGCTGTTCATCTTCTCATCCATCTTTTCTCCTTTCCTTTTCTCCTGGCTTTCACTCACATCCATAAATAGTGCTTGGCAGTGGTATTATAAAATATGCTTGAGGATATGACCAACTTTGCTGTACCACAAGAATTTTGTTACTACTAAAAGATCAAAGGTTTGGAATATACTTGTGTATAGAATGGGCTTCTTAATGTCACATTAGTAGGGGAGAAAAGGACTGGAAATGGAAAAAGGAAGACTCACCATCAGTATCCTAGTCATAACATCATATGATTTATTGGAAGTCTAGTGCTTAGAATAAAGGAATCTTCCTACCACCACCAAAAAAAGTCACTAAATAAATTAAAGTGCCCTCAAAGGCTTTGCTGCTGTATTTTTTCCTTCTTTGTGGGGGGACACTCTTGGTGGATGATAATCACATGATGTCACTCTTAGACACACTGTCTTTGACCACCTTACCTGTTATATTTTCCACTGACACAATCATATTCATTTTCAAGTTCAGATGAAATATCAACTCCTCTGTTAAGCCTTCATCAATACTGTATTTCATTTATCCCTCCCCAGAGATATTAATCATTTCCTTCTTTGTACTTTCACACCACTTCATGCATGCAGTTTCGAAGTGCTTTAATGCTAAATATTTCTGATTTTATTTATACATTGTATCTTATTCTTCTAATACAAAGTGGGTTTCCTGAAGAGCCCATCTTCTTATTGTTTCCAGCCCTTGCAGTAGCAAGAATTCTGCAGATTAAGTTGGGTAGGGAACATGAAGACCAGAAACCAAAGAGCTGCTAACCCAACCAAATTGTACAGGGATATCCTGAATTTCATTTTTAAGCAAAAACATGATGGTTGGTCTTTTCAAGATAGTAGGATCATCTTGACTTGATAATTCTTCCTTCTTCCTATTTTCTCATCTGTCCTAGACTCTGAGAGAATATAGGTCCTTGTCCTTTAGAAATTTCTCAAGGGATGGCAGACTGAGAATCCACAGATATTTTGGGGTCTCCAAAATTTTCTGGTTTTTTTTTCTCCAAAATTTCTAACAGTTAAGTAAGCAAACTGACATTTAAAAACCTTCTGTTAGCCGGGCGTGGTGGCGCACGCTTGTAATCCCAGCATTCGGGAGGCTGAGACCGGAGGATCCGGGTTCGCGGCCAGCCTCAGCTACCTAGTGAGGCACTCTGCAACTTGGTGAGACTCGGTTTCAAAATAAAGAATAAAAAATAGGGCTGGGGGTGTAGCTCGGAGGTAGAATGCCCCTGAGCTCAATCCCCAGTACCGCAAACAAAACAAAACAAAACAAAAAAAACCCCTCTGTTGAAGCCAAAGCAATGATACAGAGCAAACAGAATCAGTATGAGATATTGCTCATAGGAGGTCAAAGAAACCTGGTTCACTTGCACATCTAGCTTTAGGACAGAGTGAGAAGTATGTTATAGTTCATGAGACACAATCCCTGCTTCCTCACTGAAAGAGTGGTTGAACCACATGGACAAAGTTTGAAGACAAATACATTCTCCCACTTAACCTCTGTACAGGCAGAGACAAGCACTTCTCATTGGCAAATTTCCCTACTCTAGCTAGAGTTTACCATGTTGTTTCATTGTAAACTTTTGGTTTCCACTTATATCTGTCCAGGAAAAAAAAGACACTGCAGAAATTTTGGAAATCAGTTTATCAAGATATTTATCCTGAGTGACTCAACCAATAAGTTGCCCCATCCCCAAGGTAACTTATCCCCTAGAAAACTATCCACAATCCAGCTGTCCTCACCTCCAAATGTGGAGACTAATTATTGAAGCCACATCCTCCTAGATTTAAGATCTTTTAATGGACAACTAGGAACTTGGCCATCACTTCCCACCTGTCATAGTGTCAGTCAATGGGAGGAAAAAAACATTTTTATGTCAATCAACAAATCATTGGAGGTGTTGTAACCTGTTATGATGTGTTACCCTTTGACCTCTGTGGCTTGAAGTCTCCAGCATTAAAGAGCAGGTGCCAGAAATAATCAGAAGCTGGTCTTAATTGTTTTCACATACAAATAAAACACTTAGTTCTGGAGTATTTATATTGTCTGGAGAAGATAGCTGGGGAGTCCATCTTCCTTGGTGTCACCATTAGCATCATTATTAATCAAATGTAGGCGATTGAGATTCAAAGCTATCACCCTCACACCACAAATATTTAACACAATTGCTGTTATCCTGTATTAATGTCCTGTCATCAGGGTTCACAAGATCAGTATAGCAAACTGACTAATTCTCAATGCACCTAGCACCCTGTGGTGAAGGAGATGGATTTCTCAGGAAACAACCATTGTGGAAAACAGAAATATATAGGGTTGAGGCTGGCCTTACACATTTTCGTGGTTACAAAAATGTCTCCCCCCACTCCTGGTGACTTATGGCTCCTTGAGGAATGGCACTGAATCACCTTATCTCGCCCAGTAACTGCTCTGTTGTGCCTGGCCCAGGGGCATTCATCTGAATGACACCGACCTCAAAATCAGAATTTGGGCTCTAAATCTGGAGCATGTGATATTTTTCTTTATGGGCTAGATTTCAGAGAGCCCCAAAGAAGAGAGAGAATCACCAACACACACCTGGCTCGCACTTATTCACAACTCAGCCGTCGCAACATCCTGTCCTTAGAATGACCTTACAGAAAAGGAAAGCTAAAGGGAATAGCTACAAAAATGAGAACAGCCAAGGAGTAAATAAAACAACGGGAAGGCAGGCAGGGACTGCAGTGCACAGACTGAACCAGAATAAAACAAATTCATTATACTGTAAATTGCTCACACTATATGGGAGTCTATTACAGGGAGTTCGTAAGAACTGGGAAAGGGGTGGTGGGTTCCTACTATTAGCCCATTGATCACTTCAAAATCCCCAGGGCCAGAGAAATCTAATGCATGATAGATTGCTTATGGTTATAGAGGGTGAGTAGAGAATAGGTAAATTATACCTCCAGCGAGCCCTGTCCAGGGTGGGAGGTATATTACAGGTATTTCTTCTGCAGTTGGGTTGTGAATACTTGAGGATAATTTGCCATCCTGAGGGCCCAATACAGGACCAGCCAGAATGTTGGATTCTCAGTCTATTTCTGTTGATTTTAAAAAGGTTGTCTTGAAGGGTTACAGCATTTAGCACGTAGCCTAGCCTAGTGCTGACTAAGCACTCAATAAATATGAGTAACTCAAGGAGGGGTACTAGCACTGTCACCATTTAAGTTTCCCTCTCCACTATGGGTATATAATTCACATTACCAGATATCTCAGTTTTCCTATTCTCACCTTGCTGCTTCATTCATTCTTTCATTCATCCGTTTAACAAATATTGGTTGGCCAGTTACTAGGTGTGAGGTACTATCAATCAGTGTTCTGAAGTCTAGTAAAAGCTTTGGTGTCAGGTGGATCTGATTCAAATTCTGGCTCTGTGGTAGTGAGGAAGTTCCTTAATGTCTCTGAGCTTCATTTTCTGCTCTGTAGAATGAATATATCGACAGTGCCTACCTTGGGTCATTGTGAGGATTAAGAAGGTTTACACAGTGAGATCTGTAGCACAGAGATTTGAAGTGGTAAGTGTCGTGAGTGTAGTGGCCTCAAGGTCCAGGTGTCATTGTGAGCCTTACCCTGGCTTACCTAGCCCTTGTGAATTTTGTCTTCCCTTAGCCCAATTTAAGTTTTATGCCTTTATTTGTTATGTGTTCCAGGCCTTTTAATTTTCTTGGTAGGCTTTTTTCCTTTGCCTATTATTACAGGAATTCCTACCTTTGGGATTTGCCCATGGAAAAACACAGTTGCAAAGAAGCCCAGGTTAGTAGCAAATTATGAGTTGGAGACTGAGTCCAGATGAGGATCAATGTAGGAGAGAGTTCATCTTCATAAAAGCAGAGTGAATCTTGAAGGAAGATGAATAGAATTATTGTCGGGAAAACTAGGAGGGCTGAAGAAGAGGAAGGTATGCAAATCTGGTGGCTATTCCAAGAAGAGCACAGCATATTCTTTAGTGCAGGAGTCCCTGGAGCACAGGGATTTGATAGGGGAGGTTGTATTGAGGGTAGTGGTTTACAGAACCTGGGCTTAGAAACACGTTACCTGTAGACATTACTGGGAATTCAATGCAAGTTGAGGACCACGAACCATCATATATACCTTCTACCTTCATCTCTAATTATTAACTCTTGTTGGCCACAAGCAATTTTGGTCCCTTAGAAAAGAATACTCAAGCCAGGCATGGTGGTGCATGCTTGTAATCCCAGCATTCGGGAGGCTGAGACCGGAGGATTCGGGTTTGGGGCCAGCCTCAGCTACCTAGTGAGGCACTCCACAACTTAGTGAGACCCTGTTTCAAAATAAAGAATAAAAAATAGGGCTGGGGGTATAGCTCGATGGTAGAATGCCCCTGAGTTCAATCCCCAGTACCAGAAAAAAAAAAAAGAATACTCAAAGTGACTTACCTCCTCACTTCCTGAGTCCTGTGGCATATCTGGATGTGCAGTCACAGGCTGGGGTCCAAGAACATAATTCTAAATAAAAATTATAGTTCACTAAATCTACTGTTCATCAACAATATGAAATTGTGAGCAAAGTTTTTTTTTTTTTCTTTTTTTTTTTTTGTGTGTGTGTGTGGTACTAGGGATTGAACTAAGAGATAGTCTATCTCTGAGGTAAATTCCAAGCCCTTTTTATTTTGAAAGAAGGTCTTAGCCTCCCAAGTACTGGGAGTACAAGCATGTGCCACAGTGCCTGGCATGAGTAAATTTTTACAAATGTGTGCATGTGGGAATTTTTTCTAAGAGGGTCATTAGTAGATTTCATATCTTTATTCTTAAAGAGGACTGGGAATTGTTGCTTCACTGCTGTGCTCAGAGAAATGATGTGAGATAGTTTATGCTCCCTTGACATCCACTGAATATTCTCAGGGGCTCCCATGGGTGCAGTAGAAAAGAAGGATAGAAAATGTATGAGCAGGGATTCCATCTTGCTTTGGTTAAGAGTAATGCTTTTAAAAAAATAATTTGAAATAAGATTTTACTCTTTAAAAGTTGGGAAAATAATCAAGAAAAAATAAAGAGTGAAATTATATAGCCAGTGTTGCTCCTTTAGATCTTGCATCCATCTCCACCATTTAATAAGGCAAAATAATTCAGATGCTACAGATCTAATTGTTTGGCCTCTCTCCAGTGAGTACAAGATGGCTGCTACAGTTCTAGCCATCAAATCTACATTCCAGTAGGCATTTTTTAACATGGTGACCAGTGTCTACTTGGTGTCCATGGTCTTGGCTCTCAACTGTAGCTACATGACATGTTTCATATTTTATTGATTTCCCAATTGATGCTGCACTTTCCACTTTACTATTTCCATTCTTGTAATGCTCATAATATTTTTTTATTAATTTATGGAACTATCTTTTCAATTTCTGGCATCACTCTTTTCAAGAATGAGTCTTTTTGTTCACACTAGCTTGGGTACCCCAGATCTTATGTTAGATTTTTTCAATTCAGTCAACCCCAGAGCTCTCCAGGTCTAACTCCTCTCATATAGGTAAAATACTCAGTGAGCTCACTTGGGCCCTTAGTCCTATAGATAAGATTTGGGTATCTACCATGCTTTAGAATACATGACCACTGCATAGATTTAAAAATCCTTACCCATTCATCCTGCTTTCTGAAACCCAAAGGACATTCAAATCAGTGTCCATCCAAACACCAACTGCAGCCCATCAGAATGCATGGCTAGCTGTAACTTTCAATACCTCCAATTTGAATAATGAAGAAAATAAAACAAATATATATAAACATATATATATATATTTGTTTGAATATATATATATATATATATATATATATATATTCACAAAAATAGGAAATTGGTCAGATACACTGTGGCATATCCATTCAAGGTAATGGTACACAGACCATCTAAGAAGTACTTATGAAGAATATTTAATGGTGTATGAAAATATGTATTAAATATAAATATAAACTAAATATTTATGATCATAAAAATAGTATTATTATAATTTGGGATAAATTCTAAGTGAAAAGGAATTAAAACTCAGTTATATGATAGTTTCTTGAGATGTAGCAAATTAAGAGGCAAAGTAATTCAGATGCTACAGATCTAATTGTTTGGCCTCTCTCCAATGAGTACAAGATGGCTGCTACAGTTCTAGCTATCAAATCTACATTCCAGTAGGAAGAAAGTGGGAGAAACAGGAGGAAATGGAATTACTCAAATGAGGAAAAGTAAAGCTTTCCCCAAATACCACAGCACATTTCTGCTTATGTCCCATTGGCCAACACTATAACACATGAACATGCATGGCTGGAAGGTGGAGAAGGAGAAGAAGTTGGGAATTGTGATTGGGTTAACCAATCAATAGTGAGCACCCCAGGTGGTAAATGAAAAATACCTTGACTTCTGGGTTTGATCTAGTCTCCCATGGTAACCAGTAAGGTCAGGTTATGAGTACAAACAGCTTTCCTTTCTTCTTTCCTCCTTTTCTTTCCTTTCCCCCACTCTCATGTGTATTGTAAAACAAAAAGATTTGAAGAGCTGCCTTTACATCTTTGATCCCCATAGGGCCTCAAATCCCTAGCTGTGGGCTCCTCTATTCTTGCCAGATATGCTCCCCAACTGGTAGGAAAATCTTCCCACTTGGCCACTTCCCCATCAGCTCAACCAACTGAGCCCTACCTACTCCTCAACCTGAAAGCTTTCCCCACCCTGACAGATTACAGATAAACCAAGGGAATTGTGACTAAGGTTCATCTGGCTCTTGAGTCATTACAGAGCCTGTCCCCTGCAGCCTTGCCGATACTCTCTGCTCCCATGTGACCCTATGTGATCCTGTATGGCCTGTGGTGTCCTTCTTCTCTAGTCTATGAGTATACATAAATAACAAACTGCCATCCAACACATCTGTCTGGTGTTAGGTTTTGCAAGGAGCCCTCTCATTCTGTTTAGGGTTGAGGTTCCTTCCCACACCACTAGGGTAAATAGGGGGGAATCAGAATATTCTTCCTTCCTTCCTTCCAACCTTCCTTCCTTCTTCCTCTCAATACTTCAGGCCATTTCCCTCTTCTAGGCACTGGCATTACAACGGTGAGCTAGACACATGCAGGTCTTGCCCTCAGCTGGTTTACTATGTGGTCACAGGATATTTACTTCATATGTGTTTTCTTCTTCAAGTACTAGAGTAGAGTGTTGTGGGGCACTGGCCAGAAGCAACAAACCTAGAGCAGTGTATGTGTGTACTATATACTTCAGAGAAGTCTAAGGCAAGTGAGAGGAAAGTGCTAGGGATTGGAAATGTGAGGCAGGGGATTCTAAAGTCCAATGTGGCTGATGCAGAGAGTTTGAGGAGCTTGAGACAAAACTGACTGGAGTGGACTGAGGTAGATGCCAAGTCCTGGAGATCCTCCTCAGCCAAGCTCAAAAGGTCAAATTTTCATGAATGAACCCTGGAGCACTGCTGTCAGCAGAATACAGATGGATGTTGGATTTTAGAAAAACCTCTA
>PVLC010046427.1:0-11433 GCA_004027655.1 Graphiurus murinus | reverse complement strand
ATCACATATGCAATTTTCCCATAGTAGAATCAGGCTTCCATTTTAGTTACATTAATTATTTATTACAAATATATTACTGTTTGTCCAAATTAAATATTATCTCTATACTTAGATAAGCAGGTAGGTTTATGAGAGATAGCAAGTGGGTTTATGATGTTTGCCTCCCTACAGTGCCAATAACACTTAACCTATTTTAATGATAATATCTAAAAATGTGTTATAAAAGTGAGAAGCAAGATACTTTTATACTACATCAAAGTATAATTTTATTGATATTCAGATGCTCCTCTATTTAAAATATTATGTCCTGTTAAGCTCATTGCAATTTGAAAATACAGTAAGCTGAAAATGCATTTTAAACACCTGACCTAACATCACAGCTCAGCCTAGACTACCATAACTATGCTAAAAACACCTTACTTTAGCCTAAAGTTGGGCAAAAATCATCTAATGAAGAGTTTACTTTTTTCATAAAACGTTGACTATCTCATGCAATTTACTGGATTCCTATAGTAGTAAAAAACAAAACAAAAACAAAAAACAAACAAACAAAAACACAGTGGCAACACAGAACACCATATACTATTGGTGATTTAGCCTTGTGACTGAGTGGCTGACAGGGAGCTGCAGCTGGAGGTCACTGCTCAGAGTCACAAGAGAATATCTTGCCACATATGCCTAGCCAGGAAAAAATCAAAGTTCAGAATTCAAAGTAAGGTTTCTCCTAAATGATTGCGTTGCTTAATGATTTAAAAATAATCATTAAGTCAAACTTTTATAAGCTGAGGTCTGTCTATAATTAATTTTGGTAGCATATTTAGTAAATATTTAAAGTACAATATTCTATAGGATATTTTATTATCATACCATAATCATTCTCTATTGTCAGGAAATGGTAATTTCCCCCTTTTTCCTTCTTTTTTTCTCCAAATATATTTCCAATATTTTTTCTGATAATGAATGTTATTTTAATTTTACTATTTATACTTTTATAATTTTTATATTTTTATAATTTTATAAGATTTTACTGTAATTTGTTTCCTTACAGTAACATGCAGATACTAATTTTCTTATTCATATTTAGAATATTGCTATCACAATCAGTTATCTATAGGAAAGTGATTTAATGTACAAGGCTACTTTAAGATATTATCTTTCAGGGTTGGGTGAGGTACTACAATCCTAGTACCTAGGAGGCTGAGACAGGAAGATCACAGGTTCAAAGTCAGTGAGTGGTAACATAGCAAGATCTTATTTCAAAATAAAAACAGATGGGAGGGGGTGCAGCTCAGATATAGAATACCCTTTGGTTCAATCTCCAGTACTACAAAAATATATTGCTTTTCAGTTTGTGTTATATAACAAGCTGACCCCTGTACATGCACCTACTGCTAGCTACTCTTGAGATGCTAAGGAGCCAGGCATGGTGGCACATGCCTACTTGGGAGAATGAGACAGAAGGATCACAAGTCCAAGGCCAGCCTCAGCTACTTAGGGAGACCTTGCTTCAGAATAAAAAAATAAAAAGAACTGGGGATGTAGCTTAGAGGTAGAGTGCCTCTGGTTCAATCCCCAGGACAACAACAACAACAACAACAACAACAAAAAGATGTCCAGGAAACAATGAAAAAAGAAGCAAGAAAGGTATAAAAGTATGTCTAACCAAAAAGAAATTTGAATCTTGGCTTGGTGATAAAGCTTAAATTTATTTCTTTTTAAAAATTGTGAAATATTAAAATATTATTAAATGATAAAATAATTTAAAATATAAGCAGCTATTCATCATGCAGATTTAACCAATGAAAAATTTCCAAATTCCTTCAAACTTTTGTTGTTTAAAAAAGATAAAATATTACTGATTCATCTTCTATTTTCTTATTCCATTCCTGCTCCTCTACTAGAGGTAAAAACTGAGTTTCCTTAAATTTGAATATCATATTTATTATTATTCATTTTGTTTGGAGTAAAATATATTAGTAGGCAATTTCTAGAAGGTCACCTTAACAACAATTTTCAGTTTTATTCTTTACCAGGGAATGCAAATTAAAATAACAGAGAGATATTGTATTATCTACCACAATGAAAAATTAAAAGCCTAATAATACAAAATGTTGGTGAAAATGAGGATACAACAGGAATTGATACAACACTGGCTGAAGTGTAAGTTTATGCAAGGTCTCTAGGGAACAATTTAGCACTTCCTAAGTAAAACTACCAGAAACTAAGGTAGCCAGAAACTATTCTTCTAGGTATTTACCCATGAAAATGCATCATATTTATATGTGAGGAAGCATGCTAATAAATATGTTAATAATAGTTAAGATTTGTTCGGTATCACTTACTATTCTAAATCATTCACCCATTTCTTCTATTACCTTTATCATATGCCTACCTCATAGGAAACATATTCCATTTTACAGGTGGGCAAACTGAGGCACAGAGGTTTATGACTTGACCAAGTCGAATAACTCAAACCCAAGCAACCCACTGGAGTCTAGGTTGTTAACCACGATACTGTAAAGTTCCCTATAGTACTATGTGCAAGAGCAAAAGGGTAGGAGTCATCCAAGAGTCCATCAGAAGAGGAAGGAACAAACAGGCTACCACAGCGTGCTCATACAGAGCTGATACCACAGCCTGTCAAATGCAAGAGGCAGACTTTCACACACCAGCTTGTATGCATTGCAGAAATCTGACATGGCATGGAAAGGCAAGTTGCTAAACAATTTGAACTATATGATACCTAATGTCATCTTTGTGATTTATTCTTAATAGCTAAAATAGCTAAAGCATCTTAGACTGTATTAATAAAATATAGAATCAAGAACAAAGAAAAAGACAACACCCCTCGCTGGGGTTAAGAATCAATAACACCTGAAACAATGTGTCAGTATTGTGAACTCAAGACTGATGAACTAGAGTGGATTTAAGATGAGCAGCTGGAAAGGAAAAGGTTTTGGAGCTTTACAAAGCTAGTGTGCAAAGTTTCTCAAATAGGAGAATGAGTCTGTTCAGGTAGAAGAAAGAAACGTGTTCTGCATCATCCCTCTCTTGAGAGGCTGCCTATAAAATGTGCCAATGCACACTTCTGATAGGGCTTATCTTTTTGATGTGGGGCATCTATTACCATATTAAACATTAATAAATAGTATTCCAACTTAACTTTATATATATACTAGATGTTGCTGTCTCAAGAACATGGAAGAATATTATAATTCCAAATTGTGCAGCAAAAGAAAAACTGTTCACAGATAATTATATAAGTTGAAAGTCTGGCTATTTTTACATGACCCCAAAAGATGAACAAATGATAAAATTAAAATTGAATCATTTTTATACTGTATTATAGGTGATATATCTATTGGAGTATTGCTGTTACTGAAATAGACTATCGACAAAATGTACTGTTTAAGAATATATACTTCAGCCAAGCGTGGTGGCGCACGCTTGTAATCCCAGTACCCGGGAGGCTGAGACTGGAGGATCGGGTTTGTGGCCAGCCTCAGCTACTTAATGAGGCCCTCCATAACTTAGTGAGACCCTGTCTCAAAAAAATGAATAATAATAAAAAAAAAATAGGGCTGGAGGGCTAGGGGTGTAGCTCAGAGGTAGAATACTCCTGGGTTCCATCCCCAGTATCACAAAAGAAATTAAAAAAAAAAAAAGAATATATACTTAAGGGGATAGTTTAGTACTAAAAGGTCTGGGGGTGTATCTTGGAAGTAGAAAGCTTCTGGTTTCAATCCCAAGTATCACCAAAACCAAAAAAATAATCTGTACCAAATAATGACACTGAGTTCCTACTTCTCTGCATAATTTTGAACAAGGGAGGCCTGTCAAGAAACCACAATGCTGACATCAGTTCATAGAGACCATCGGCCTCCTCAGAGCAGGATTACTCTTTACTGAAAAAGCAGTTATGATAAATAAAACAAACAAACAAACAAAATGCTTCTGTTGATAAAGACAAATCTTTGAAAGATCAAGAGGTTAATCTAAGCACTGACCGACACCCATGGCAAAAATGCTGGTTTTCATGGAAATGTAATAAATAAATAGGTAGGGGTATATTAAATGTTAATAACTCTTAATCTTAGCTCCTAAAAGAAATGCTTTAGGTTTGGGTGCGGCAACTCCATTTGAAAAACTTGTTGGCACTCCAGTGCAGACCTATGATTTCTTTCCAACATTGGACACACCTTGTTCAAAAGACAAGTGACTCATATGAGGCCACAATCCAAGACGCAAAATTCAGCACTTAACTTGCTGATGAGATCCCAGATGTAGACACAGTTTCGACTATGGAAAAAACAAAAATAATAATAAAAAAAAAAAAACTGAAGAGTCCGAGGATTAAACATGATGGCTACCATATTCACTAGAATCAGTTTTGCAAGCATAGTAAAAAGTCCAGTGAACTTAGTAAGACCCTGTTTTAAAATAAAGAATAAAAAATAGGACTGGGCTAGTGAGGCACTCCACAACTTAGTGAGACCCTGTTTCAAAATAAAGAATAAAAAATAGGGCTGGGGGTGTAGCTTGGAGGTAGAATGACCCTGAGTTCAATCCCCAGTACTGCAAAAAAAAAAAAAAGTCCAGTGAAAAGTGTCGGATAAGGTAATGAGGAGAAAGGCCACAGAGGGGTTGTGAAAAGTTTGCCAACATCAATAAATGTTACTCAATGTTTGTACCACTTAACTAAAATAAGCCAAGCGTAGAAGGTGAAAATGGCTAGATAAGAAAGGAGGAAACAAAGGGAACTAATGTAAAAGTTGACTAAGCAAATCTGTACCACAATGATAAAAACATCAATGATACCTGATCTCCACAACCAAGTAACTTATTCATGTGCAATGAACAAAGGCCAATCAGTTATTTCTTCCTCCAAGGCCTATAAGTGTATTTATGCAGGTTTTAACATATCATTCCAATTTTTGCCAAGAACATATTTTGCCTTCAAACAATTTTATCTGCCACAGGAGACTACTATTTCATATTTGATTTAGTTAGTCAATTTTAACACAATTTCATGAATACCTACCATTTTATGTCCCAATGATGCCAATGTAAAAAATAAAAAAGCTTTTTTTGCTCTATGAGACAGAAATCTGCAAACACATTTTGAAATATTATCATAGAGTGATATGAGAATCAGTTTTCATTTGTAGTTCATTAGAAGCTTCCTTCAAGAGGGATAAAATTATTTAATACCAAAAGATTCCACTATTCAACACAAAAATGACACAACAAATCTCATGCACATTGGCATTCGATAATGTAAGGACTCTGTCATTAATATGTGATTTAATAGAACAGTAGGAGGAGGACAATGATTAAAATGGTAAAGTTTGGAGCACAAAAATCAAGAGTTAAAGAATGCTGCTCAGTTTTATTTGCTTCTATATCATGCCTCAAATCACAGTATGCAGAGAAATGTCTATTTTATCTCTGAATTTATGGTCAACTGTGTGTTATTGTTGTTTCTTTTTTCTATACAAAAAAAAATTAGCTACTGTATCTGGAATATTGAAGCATTAAAAAAATGGTGGCACAAAAATTCTTCTGTGAATTATACAACTAAAGGAAGTAGGCATTGGGTAGTTAATGTTAAAGATTTGCATATATCCTCTGTATGTTTTCTTGTAACATACCAGAGGAAGAATGGTATAAAGTAGAATTGAATATCATGACTTCTTGTTTGACTTTAGTTTTCAATATAGAATTAGTTCTTTTTAAAAATCTTGCCCAAATTCTATTTCTAATCTAACACTTCTTGGCCCTACATTAAAGACAAACATGTAAAACCTAAACCTTAATGGATATTTTTAATAAACATGCATTCAGTGCTTATCACAGCCAGCCACTGTGGCAGGCCATGATCATTATTAGGGTGATGAAAACAGCCACAGTGCCTGCCCTCGTGGAGTGTATCATCCCATGACAAAATGGAAGTGAATAAACAAATAACCACAACATACTGAATACTATAAAGAATAGAAAAAATGAACTAAGAGCATATTATGTTCTGGGGAAGTCGGAAAATCAGAGTGAAACAGAGGGCTAAATCCTCCTTGGAAGAGGCATTTAGCCTGATTCCTGCAGTTATAGAAGGAATCTTCAATATGAAGAGCCAAGCATCTGGCATAAGAGCATTCCAGGCAAAGGCCACTGCAGCCACAAAGGTTCAAGGCAGGGAAACCAAGGTGAGGATGGTGAGTGAAGGGAAGTGCTGGCATGGAGGAGGATGCAGATTGGCAGGGCTGGCTCCAGCTCAATCTTACCAGACATATTAAGATACTGAATTAAATTTGAAGAGCACTGGGAAGCTATTAAAGGGTTCCAAATGAGGATATGCATGACATTTTTTGAAGATGACACTGGCTCATAAATAGAGACTAAACTGGTAGGGAGAAAAGAAGCAGGCAGACCAATTGGAAATTTACTTTAGTAGTCACATAAGATGTCTGGTAGGCTGGACATAAAATAAGTGATGAATTTGGAAATAAGCAAATGAAATCATTACATAATTTGGAAAGAGAATCTACAAAAATTTCAGGTAGATTAGATAAAGTCTGTTTGGTAGATTGGATCTCTACAGAGGCAGGAATGAATAATGCTTCAGAAACTCTGTGAATAGTGACCCCAATTATTGAGATATGGGAGACTGTGGGATAAATGGCTTTCAAGAGGACATTAAACCTTTTGTTCGGACATGTTAAGTTTGAGATACCTGTGACACATCCAAGAGGAGCTGTCAAGGGGCAAGAAAGTATATAAGACTAGAGCTTCAAAGACTGATTTGCAGTAAAGGTATAAATTTGCAAGTCATGGAGTATCCAAAAATAGTTAAAAGCTTAAAGTTCTGGGTAATGATGAGATCACTTATGGAGAGAATGTGAAGTAATATTTCTATAATTGTAGCACACAGCAAAACTTCCCAAGGAGATTGTGATTCAAAAGGTTTGGGGTGGAGACTTTGCATCTATAATTTTATTAAACTCTCCAGGCGAGTCTCATCCCAGTACCATTTTGTGAAATACTGCTATGGAGATAGAAAATAAGTGATCCCAGTAGTGAGCGAACAAGCCCTAACAGTTGGTAGCTGGCCAGAAGAAGAGCTTAAGAAGCTGAAGCCAAAGACCAACCAGGAGAGAATATGATGTATGCAATTTGAACCAGTTTCAAAGGGAAAATTGTACCTGACTATTCAATACTACTAGTAAGAATTTGATCTGAATTTCTTTGAGCAAGTTCCTGTAAAACAGTGCCAAGATCAGGCCTCCAGAATAATACATTTGTGCAAGTGCTCAGTGTTGTTCAGTGAATCCGTACATTGTCACCATGAGAAAAAAATAATATGGGCAATATCAGCACTAGGGATGCTGGTACCTTCTGAGCACAACTACTTACACTACTGTGCTAAAATCAGGAAAGGCATCATGGGAGGAGCACTGGGTGTGCTGGGGTTAATCAGAGCTTGATCAACCTGCTTCAGTGTTACTGAGGGTGGGAAAGGAGCAACACCATTCCCTTTTCTCCTTTATGTTATACTCAGCTACTATAAAGCAAATGTATCTTTCTCTTTCTGGAACCATATATTCTGTTACCACCCCTTCCCAGCAGTCTGAGTTTCCTCCTCCTCCTCCTCCTCCTCCTCCTCCTCCTCCTCCTCCTCCTCCTCCTTCTTATTCTTCGTCTTCTTCTTGGTGCTGGGGAATAAACCCAGGGATGTTCCATTTCTGAGCTCAAACCATAGCACATTTTTTTATTAAGTTGCTAAGACTGGCCTTGAACCTGTGATCTTCCGGTCTCAGCCTCCCAAGTACTGGAATTAGAGGCATGTGGCACTATGCCCAGCTCCAAGTCTCCATATATTCTAGCTTCTTAGAACTGTTACCAGTCAGCTACCATCTTTAATCAGAAAAATCAAGTTTTCAATTTCCCCCAAAGCTAGCTGCATTTCATCTAGGTTTATGGAATAACCATTTGATCCATAAAATCAATATACATTGTTGGATTTATTATCTTTCATTGAATTGGAGTTCAACAAAAGCTTCTGGGGAGACAAACTTTACTCTGAAGGAGTTAAGCTAAGGCTGGACTACTACTATATCATCATGGAGAAGGTATACTAAGTATGAAGAAAATAATTTTAACAATTCTCAATCAACACCCTGCAAGTTGCTATCTATTTCAAGACCCAATAGATGGCCTACAAACATTTGAGTTAATCACCTGGGAAAAGCACATTTTTAAAAAGACCATTAAGAGATTATAAACCCTACAGAAAGTTGTTTTCATGTTACATGATAGTAAGAAGAAATCTTGAACAAGATGTCTATGAGTTGGCCTTGTGAAAACTCTAGAAAGCCCCAAAGATTTTTCAACACTGACTAGAACTAGAAGCAGTTCTTAAATGAAGGGTTGCGAATAAAAGGCAATCAGGTACAGGGTAATTAACATAACATGTGGAAGAGCTAGATCTAAAACAACACTGGGCCCCCAAGGTCCACTCAAGCATTAAAATTCAATTTTGGGGAAACACTGCAAGACCACATATCCCATAGCTGTGGGTACAACTAACACTGAAGTGCCCCTGCAGTAAACTTCACACAACATTGTAGAGCGGAATTAACACAGGACCAATTTTCTCTGATTGCTAAGGAAATATCAATTAGGGGTTTTCAACATCTTTTCATTGTCCAAGCGTGAACAATTTACCAGGATGCAGAACTTTCATGCCTAAAACCAGGACAGGCAAACAGGGACAAATGGTCACTTTAGATCAAGACAATGACTTGTCTTGTGCTTTGGGCTGGGGAACACAATAGAATGACAATGTAGAGTCTAGTACAGTACTGCAAAAATGTATCATCAGTGGTGGAAGAGACCATGATATGAAACAAGGTATCAGAAGCAATTATTGATCCAGTTGTGTTGAAACCCACATCTGAAAACCAAAGGGTATTCATGTTAAAAATCATGTTAGTTACGTATTTTTGTATTTCTGCAGGTTGCTTCTCATCTTCCATGACTTTAATCCATATACAAAACTTCTTTTAGAAAAGAAAAGGCATTCATTTTCTAGGTGTGAAATGCAAACACAGCGAGCACTTCATCATGTTTCAACAGGTGAGTAGTGAGGGCACCCAAAGGGCTGTCCAGGCACAAGTGGGGTTTCATCATTCAGAACAACAGCTGTCTTGAAATTTTCAAATGGGAAATATTACAGAGAAGAGTATTTAAGTCTATAATGAAGAATATATAAGCCCACATGTAGTGCAAAAAATAGGCTTTGAAGTGATCTATGAGCAGGTTATACTCATAGCACCATCAGATACTAGGCAGAGGTCTTAGGGAAAGTTTGTCTCCACATTTGTAAATGGGGATTAAAGAGGTAAAATACCTGGTTCTCAACAGAGTACTCAATAATACTTCTTTTTCTTTCATTCAAAGTGAATGGGAAAATGCACAAAGACATATTGAAAAGATTTGTGAAAACAACTTTCAGAAAGGAGAGAAGTCTTTCTTTAAAAATAGTTGTATTAATTGCCAAACTATGGAACCAACCAAGATGTCCATCAACAGATGAATGGATTACAAAACTATGAGATATGTAGACAATGGAATTTTACTTAGCCACAAAGAAGAACAAAATCATGTCATTTGCAGGGAAATGGAGGGACCTGGAAAACATTATGTTAAGTGAGATTAGTCAGACACAAAAAGTAAAAAATCAAATGCTCTTCCTAATTTATGGAATATAGGGAGAAAGTGGGTCATAGGAGGGACTCTAGATGAAGAAGGAAAATCCTAGATAAGCAAAGAAGGGGACCTATCTGAAGGTGATGGGGGTAGAGGGGGCAACACCCTAATGCACAAGATGTACATTCATAACCATCTCAAAGTCAATCACTAAACTGAACATGAGAAGGGAGAGGGAGGAGGGAATGGGGTGAGAATTGGGGAAGGGTTAAATGAGTGCTATATAAATGGATGCCTCTACCAGTTTGTACCTCACAATAATGTATGATACAATGCACCAAAAAAAAAAAAAAAAGTTGTATTAAGGCAAAAATATCAAATTCCATCTTAAAATCTATAAGTAACTTTTGGTTTGAAGATGAGTATATAATTGTAAAAGATAATGTATTTAAGCTTGTGAGGGAATCTTCAATTTTCCACTATACTTGAAACTTATGTATTTTTCTATTGACTTAGTACTTAGCGTAAAAATGGGAGTACTTTCAAAAGTTAAAGAAAAAATGCCTCCTATTTTATATTTGATGCATTTTCTTTCCAGTCTCTAATAATTTTCCTGTATTTATTTTCAGGAATTTGCTTTAAAATCTTAGGGATAGCTGAGAACTATTATAAATTCTGAGTATTCCTCCCACACAGAATCTAATCTTCATCCTTGGCTGGGATCAGCTGTCCAAAGTCCATCTCTCTTTAGGTACTCAATGGAAAAATACAAGATTTAAAACTACAACTTTCCTAAGATTTTAATGAAGGTTTGTGATCACAGAAGCCTATTAAATGGTAGCACATTTAATGAGTTAGTTAAATAAGATTATGAACAGCCTAATAATTAGACCCCTCTACCATACACACAAAAAATGTCAAACTGACAGGGTCATAATTTCCGGCAACCCTGGTTACAGGTGCTCTGGGCTTTGCTGTTTTTTTCTTTTTTTTTAATTCTCCTTTAACATGATTAAGCCAAAAATAATAAGGAAACATGAACCCTTCCTGGAACTCTCATTTAGTTTCTCTTCAAAAATTACACAAATTACACAAGTGGAATACAACAGTACAACAGTTTCTTCTTTTTTTTTCTTTTCCTTCCTTCCTTTTTCTTTTTCTTTTTTTTTTTTTTTTTTTTTTTTTTTTTTTTTTTTTTTTTTTTTTTTTTTTTTTGTGATACTAGGGTTTGAACCCAGAGGCATTCTACCTCCAAAATATACTCCCAGCCCTATTTCACTCCTTATTTTGAAACAGAGTCTCAGTAAATTGTGGAGGGCCTCACAAGTTGCTGAGGCTGGTCACAAAATTGCATTTCTCCTGCCTCAGCCTTCCAAGTACTGGGATTACAAGTGTGTGCCACCACACTTGGCTAAATCCAGCATAGGATCCAAGAAATACAAAATATTCCATCAATTATCAACTAAAGATGAGATGTATAATGCAGCTCTTCACGTTGGTATTTACCTTTCATGGTCTGGTTTTGTTAAAATGCAGCCAAAAATATCATCAAACTCTGAAAACAAAGATGCATCACCGAGCAGAGAGAGCTTAAGTTTTCCCAAAGAGTGACAGCAGAGGATGGCACAGTACCAAAGACACCTACCAAGCAGAGCTACTGAACCGCAGCATAGCCACTGATGGACTGCATGGAAAAGCTCACTGCCAAAATCTGTCTGCTTTTCACTG
>PVLC010046426.1:0-11440 GCA_004027655.1 Graphiurus murinus | reverse complement strand
TACTGGGGATTGAACTCAGGGGCATTCTACCTCCAAGCTATACCCCCAGTCCTATTTTTTATTCTTTATTTTTGAAACCGAGTCTCACTAAGTTGCGGAGTACCTCACTAGGTAGCTGAGGCTGACCTCGAACCCAGATCCTCCGGTCTCAGCCTCCCGAATGCTGGGATTACAAGCGTGCGCCACCACGCCCGGCTCTTAAATTCTTTTTTAACGTTTGAAACATTAGGTAGTTTTTTTGCAGCACAGAGATTAAAGATGCAGATTCCTGGATTTAATGCCAAGCTACTTACTTTTTGGCTCTCCTGCCTTCATACTAGGAATTGAACCCAGGGTCTTGCACATGCTACACAAGTGCTTTACCATTGGGTTATATCCCCACCCCTTGTAAATTTTATTTTGAGACAGGCTCTCACTAAGTTGCTCAGGCTGGCCCTGAATTTGTGGTCACCCTGCCTCAGCCTCATGAGCGGTTGGGATTATAGACAAGTGCCACCATGTCCAACCACTTACTAACTATAATACCTATCTTGAGTATTCTTCAGTTTTTAACATCTGTAGAATCTGACTGTTGTGAGGCTTAATCCCTTGGAATAGTGATGAAGTATTGCTGTTAGTTACATCCCTAGTATAGGGCAGGTGTTCACAAGAGCACTCTTCGGGTGCTGCTGGAGAAAGAGTGTTGGCCTTGGGTGAATGGAATGAGTCCTGTCCTTGGACGAGACTGAAACCTCTTCTGAACAACACTTTTCCAAAACCATTATGTATTGAGGACATTAATTGTAGGTGATCTCCAGATCTTTCCTAATTCAAATTTGCCAAGAGGCTTTTCAGGTTGCTAAAAACAATATCGAAAATCAATGAGACAATACAAACAGAAGATCAGGAGATTTTTAGCAATTCCTTTTATACTGATTTGTCACGTGTGGGCTCTTTAAAGATTGAATTGACATCTTCTGAGTAGAGCCTTAAGCTTGGTTTCAGAAAGAGTATCCCTGTTCACTTTTACCCACCTAGCTTTCTCTTTTGCATCTTAGGTCGTCTCAATGACAAATATGGAGACTACAAATACACATACTGGTCTTGTGGTGTAATCCTAATTATCGCAGGTATCTATCTCTTCATTGGCATGGGCATCAATTATCGACTTTTGGCAAAAGAACAGGAGGCAGAGGAGAAGAAGAAAAAGAAAATTAAAGAGGAGGAAACCAAAATAGATGTTGATGAGAAGCCAAAAGAAGTTACTAAAGCAGCAGAATCTCCGGAGTATAAAGGCACAGGAGACCCCAAAGAGGAAGAGAGTCCAGTCTGAACTGGTGGGGCTGAAGGATGAATGGAGCATTTCATGACCCAAGGCTTTTGAAAATATTCTGGCCTGTAGTCTATCAGTGGTGCTCAATACAGATGGTGGACATTTGTGTGGAAAATATGCCAGGTGTTCATTGATGAAGTTTTTGTTTCACTCCTTACCAATAGCCTGAATTTAAAATACCATGTGCTCTGGCAAAGGAGTGGCTGACAAAGAATGTGGAAAGAAGTAGGGTTTTTTTTGTTTTGTTTTTTTTTTTATCTTAGCTTTTAATAGTGTCAAAAAGATTATGATATGTGCCTTAAGTTTTAGTCTTTAGAGAGCCTTAACTTTTTAAACCATTCTGACAAATTCATCTATTTTAAGTGTCACATTAAAAGGAAAAATAACTAACTTCTTTGAGGCAACCCTAAAACATCTCTCTTCATTGTTTACTTGTATTTTCAGACATTGTTACTGGAACATTTATGAATAGAAATATTGGCTAAAAGTTGGAGATTTTATTAAATGCTGACTAAAATATCTTTTTGGCATTAATAGTTGTCTGGCATACATGCCTGCTAGCTATATAGTTAGGAAATTGAAAGCATAAAACTTGGGAAACATCTTGACGTTCCAGCTACATGGTATTTGTCAACACCTCGGGTACCTTTTCTGGATGCTTATTAGAAGCCAAGTACTGAGCTTTTTTTTTTTTTTTTTTTTTTCCCCCCCTTCACTAAATTACTACTTTTGTTCCTGTTCAAAGATATTTTGAGTGGTTATAGATCATTGCCTTTTTGAAAGTACTTGGTATTTTTTTTACTATAAAAGTTTAAAATTTACAAAACTATATTTGTGGCTCCTTAGTAAATGCAATATATTTAATTAAATATAGGCATATTTTAAGCCTCAGCCAAATTCAGCTTAGGTTTTTCCAAAACTTCAGTTATACTATGAAACTATTGGAATCTTTGTGTGTGTCTAGTTTGGTTTATTTGCTGTTGTTGCTTTTTGTTTTGTTTTTTAGTGATGGTGGGTATCAAATCCAGTGCTTCAAGTATGCAAAGCCACATATTCTACTAACTAAACTGGACCCCCAGCCCCCTAGAATCTTTTTCCTGGAATTTTTCCCCTTTGATTTTTTTTTGGGGGGGGGGGTGGTTTCACTTATATTTGCTTCTAGTTTAAAGCTGTATGTAAGTTCTTCAGTGTAGACTGAAATGTGTGTGTGTGATGTTCTGCTGTTTTACATTTTCAGTGTTTGCAAATCCAAGAGGGCCAGTAAATTTGGCCCCAGGCAAACCAATAAAGATGAGATTGGGAGGGAAATTTTGAAGTTTGCTTTGTTTTGATAAATCCTTTTTTTTTTTCTGAGAAGGCTTAACAAGAAAATTATGTGATGCTTAGAATTATTGGACACATTCTTATCTCTACACAAACCTAAAGTTTTGTGATCCTTTTCACTTACCTGAAATGTGGAAAAATGAGTTCAGTATAAAGATAGGAGGGAGGGTGGAACATAATGAAACTAAGTATTTTTTAACCTAATGTCTTCTACATTAAGGCAGAAAGACGTAGATGACATTCAGTGAATTATATTCAACTTAAAATATGGCTATAATAGACAGGTGAAAGTATAGATTCAAGACTTTGTGTAAGAGGCTGACTTTTCCAAATAAAACATTTATTTTATTTTTAGAAAATATTTCTTCCTTTATATGTTTATTTTCTTGAAAATATTACTGCGTCTTCATTATCAAGTTTCATTTTGGCTCTTGCTAATATTAAATAATCGAGCTATGTGCCTTAATATTTGTGTATGTGGCTTATGTTTTTCTTCTTTCCTCTTTGCTTTAAGATAAGCAGGAGGGGAATTTTAACACTTCTAGGGATGCAGTGGAAAGCCTCCCCCCTATGAGTATGAGGGCAGATGCAGGAGGGCAATGTTCAGGGCAGAAGTCTACTGAGAGGATTGCCAGGCTTGGCCTCTTTGGATTCCTCCATCTTCCATGAACCCAAATCCAATCTCTTTTCCCTTCTATAAAAATGAAGATTACTGTTGGAATGTAAATAATAGACATGTAAAATAATTACAGTACTAAAAAGTAAAGCAGGTATGTTGAACCTGCATTCACATGGCAGACCCTACTAAATCTGTGGTTAGCAGTTGAATCCTTTTAGGGGAATGAGGGTCTTTTGATGCCGATTCAGCACCACTCTTTAGAAGGAAGGGTTCTGAATTTGTTGTATTCAAAAACGAAAATTAGTAACTGGCTCAAAACTGGAACCAAACTCTTATCATTTGTCCAGCCCTATTTTCCCCACTAACAAGATATATTTAAGGCTGTTTTGGTGTTGAACCCAAGGCCGTTGGGATTGAACCCAGGGCCTCACATATGCTAAGCATGTACTCTACCACTGAGCTAAACCCCTGAACCAAAGATTTTATACAAGATTAGTTTTGGTAACTGCCAACATAGGACTGTACTTTCTTGTTAACAGCTGATCCACTGGCTAATCATCTCTGTTGTAAATTAATCCTGGAGACAACCATCTTTCTCATCCTTTCTGTTACCCCTTGCTTTATTTGAAGACTGACTATATATGAAGTTTTATTGCAATTCACATGGTTTTAGTGGCTTCTTTGGCAAAAGAGATATGCATAGAGAACCTGCCAGTCTTTTCTTTTACTCTGCCCCAAACACCTTAGGTAGTTGTAGTATCTAAAAGGCATGAGACTATCCAAAGAGTACACTCTGAAATACGCTCCCAAGTCAGAGCAGGAAAATTATTTAAGGAACTGATAAGTAGAACAAGTACAGAAGATCATGATAATAAACCAGACTGTTTTATCATGTTATACTCAATTCTGTTGACAATTTAGAGTACCTTAACTAGCAAGGATAATGGGTTTGTACAAAAGGTACTCAGGAAAGAGTGATGGCAAACAAATTATGGAAAACTTGGTATTTTTTATCCCTAATTTAGTCACAATGAATAATCCTCTGAAATTAATAGTGTATATCTATATTATAGATGTTTATGTCAGTATTAAAGTTGTTCACCCTGTATTTTAAAAAGAAAATTGTTTAAAAAATTAGTATTTTTGTATGAACCCACGTTTTATTATATTGAATTTCACATTGATAAATTGGGTTTTGGTTGCATGTTTGTTTGAAAAACTGGAGTGTCTGGGTTTTACCTTCCTTAGCAAATGGTTCATATTATAATAAATTCAATCATCAGTGCAGATACAGCCCCTCCTCAACCACTATACACTTTTGTTTGGAAAGGTAGAGAAGATTAACAATAAATTTCCACTTTTGCAACATGGCTTGCTTTAATAATCAAGTCAGGCACTTGCCTAGAAGACGTGAAGAAAGAGTTGTTAATGACAGCTTGTGTAACTGAACACTTTCAGTATTTGATGGGAAACAACAACCCAAGCTTGCCCAGCTTGCTCAAAGGTGAGCAATCAGGCCGAGTTGCTTCAGAGTTCAGAAGCATCTGAGCTGGTGGCTAGGGGGTGGTAGGGGTGGGGTGTGATCCAAGTATATCACTCCTGGAATGTGTCTGGCATTAGATTCAGTCACCTTTTTGTCAGTTCAGTCTGGACCATAGTGGGAATCTCATTCAAATGTGATCGTTTGGAAACAACAGAATGTATGAGTGTCAGGTTTTTTTTGTTTTGTATTGTATTAAATACTGGGGATTGAACTTGGGGGCATTCTACCTCCAAGTTACACCCCTAGCTCTGGTTCATTTTTATTTTTGAAACAGGGCCTCACTAGGTTGATGAGAGTCTCATTACTTGCTGAGGTTGTCCTTGAAACTATGATCCTCCAATGTCAGCCTCCCAAGTACTGGGATTGCAGGCCTGCACCACCACATCCATCTAAAGTGTTAAGTATCTCAGAAACCTAAGAGCATCAATTTACTTTGTGTTGCCTTTTGCTCTGACATGCCTAGAGGAGATAGTGAGCTAGCAAAAGGAGTCATAGCCTGTTGATTGAGTGACAAATGTAAGCTGCCTCAAATTGAGGCAGTGTGACCTCAAGGGATTTACTTAGCCTCCCTAAGCATCAGAGTTTTTTTTTTTTTTTTTTTTTTTTCTTCCCCTCTGCAACATGTTAATAATAATTAGTACCTAACCCAATGGTTGTGAAGATTAATTTATAATGTGACCACTGTGTTTAGCAAGTGCTTGATAAATATAAGCACCTGACTAGCCAAGAAAAATCAAAGTTAATATTAGGGACAACATTCAGCTCATATAAGTACCAAAGCCGATTTTTTACTTGGAGTAGATGGTTTTGCAGTGACTATGAAGAATATTAGCTAAATGATCAAATTCTCCTTTTTAATCACATCCTCCTAGTGCTATTAACATTTGTCTGATTGTGAGTTTATAGATGAAAGAAACACTTCAGCATGTGGTGGGTGCATATATGCCTTTTTATTTATTTATTTTGGTACTGAGGATTGAACCAGGGGCATTCTACCTCTGAGCTACACTCCCAGCCCTATTTTTTATATTTTATTTTGAAACAGTCTCACTATGTTGTGGAGCGCCTCATTAAGTAGCTGAGGCTGGCCGTGAACCCGGATCCTCCTGTCTCAGCCTCCCACATACTGGGATTACAAGTATGTGCCATCATGCCTGGCTCATCTTGTTCTTGAATAAGATGAATTTGGGTCTCCAAATCCTGCTTTTCTACTCTACTAGCATATTCTCTACACTACTAGTAGATTGATTCTCTAAGAGAAGAAATATAACTAGTAACTAATTCTGGTTAAAGTTCTCTGTCTCTAGCAATATCATTAAATGCAAATTGAAGAGACTTGTCAGTTAGTGGCCTAATAAATTGGTATAACATTTTGTGAGGCTGGGCGTGGTGGCGCACGGTTGTAATCCCAGCATTTGGAGGCTAAGACCGGAGGATCCGGGTTCGAGGCCAGCCTCAGCTACCTAGTGAGGCATTCTGCAACTTAGTGAGACACTGCTTCAAAATAAAGAATAAAAAAATAGGGCTGGGGGTATAGCTCAGAGGTAGAATGCCCCTGAGTTCAATCCCCAGTACCGCAAAAAAACATTTTGTGAAAGCAATTTTGTAATATGTATTAAAGTACCAGGACTTTACATTTTATTCTTTCCCCTAAAAAATCTAAATTTTAGAATTTAAGAAAGTTTATATCTATCTTTGAGATCATCAGTCTTTGAAAAATACTTAAGTATTTAAATGATGGCTATAAAGTCTTTGTGATAATAGTTGACCCAGGGGCATTCTGCCTCTTAGCTACACTCCCAGCCTACTTTAATTTTGAAACAGGGTCTCGCCAAGTTGCTGAGACTGGCCTCAAACCTCACCTCTCTTGGCCTCCCTCGTATTGGGATTACATGTGCACATCACTGCTCCTGGCTTATGAAGTCTTTATGATTTAACATGGCCCGATTTTTAGTGAAAAAGCAATACCAACAAGAATGATATATGTGCATAATACTTATATACACATGCACAGGAAAAAATACAGTTATGCTACTTGTAATTTTGTGAGTGGTAAGATTAGAGGTTCTTTTTGGCAGCATTGGGATCAAACCCAGGACATTGCACATGTTAGGCAAGTACTCCACTGAATTACCTAGACCTAAAAGAATTTTAATACAGCAAGGGAAAAATGCATTTAATCTAGACTTCCAGCAAGATTTGTCGCCTTAGAAAATGAATCTAATGATTTCACCAGCATATTTTCTTCTGCTGTGATGGTTGTACCCTGAGAGGTGAGTGTGGCCTGGAACTCAAGAGCACAGTAGTCTCTAGTTGTAACCTTGTTGGGACAGGACCGAAGCTGTGGAGTGCAGAGCCCTCAGGCAGCTGCGGCCAGCCGCCAGGGCCTCCTTCCTCAGGCAGGTGTCTTGGAGACAGCATTCCTGCGGTTCCCTTCCAGCATCAGTCAGCTGCAAGTGAATATTTAACCCAGGAAGCCAGAAGTTCAGCACTCACCCACCTCACAACCTCAGTTGTTCTGGAGCATTAGCTCACTGAGATCAGCTTCAGGAAACAAAAGAGCTAGAGATAGCTCAGTGGTGAAGCACATGCTTAGCATGCATGCAACCCTGGGTTTAATACCCAGCACCAAAAAGAAGAGGGTAGAATTTGCTTATCCATATGGCTCTCTCCTTTTTTTGTTTTGCTTTTTTCCCTTTGGTACTAAAGATTGAACCCAGGGACATTCTATCTCTGAGCTATATCACCAGCCCCCCCCCCCCTTTTAAATTTTGAAACAAAGTCACTAAATTGCTGAGACTGGCCTCAAACCTGTAATCCTCCTGTCTCATTCCCAAGTCTGGGATTACAGGTGTCTGCCACCATGCCCGGCTCTGCCAGCTCTTATTTGTTAAAGGACTAACATACTTATTGGACCAGTACTATGTCCACAGCATTAGGCTTTAAGAACAAAACAGTAGTAATGTTTTCACAGACATCTTGGAATGTAAGTATCCTATTAAATTTTTTTCATCTTATATTCTAGTAGGGAAAAATAGGTGATAGTAATAAGGAAAAGAGTTTTCAGAATAGAAAATAATAGATGGATATGAGGTCCAGTCTACATTCATTCATGTAAGTACATTTTTTTTTTTTTTTTTATGGTACTAGAGATTGAACCCAAGGGCATTCTATCTATGAGCTATACCCTCAGCCCTTTTAATGTTTTATTTTGAATCAGGGTCTTGCTAAATTGCTGACGTAGCCTCCAACCTGAGATCCTTATGTCTCAGTCTCCGAAGCACTGGCTTTATAGGCATGCGCCACCATGCCCGGCTCATGTAAGTAATTTTTGGAGTATCTTCTGTGTGCCTGGTTCTTTTTGCTAGGTAGAGAGGATGTGGCAGTGGTCAAAATAATATTCCTAGCACTTTCATCTGGTAGACTAAATAGGGAAGACTAGAAACTGCCATGGAGATGTAGCACATGGAGAAACCATGCCCAAACTTGAAAGGGCATAAAAGGATTTAAAAAATATGTCTCTGAGCTAGTCTATTTCTGATAACATGAAAAAAATTATTACGAGGACAAAGTTTAGAAGTACACAGCCTTTTGCTAAGCATGTAGTAGTTTTAAAAATCTGAAGCTGCATGAATATTCTGCCACGCAGTGTAGCAAGTTGGTTAAGTGATTTACCAGAACAACAATGAATAAAGAACAGCTTAAAATGGTATAGCTCATCTTTATTTATTTTTTATTTTTTTGGTGCTGGGAATTGAACCCAGGAACATTCTACCTCTGACCTATTCCCCCCTTCTTCTTTTAAAAATTTGGAAACAGGGTCTCAATTTGCTGAAAATCTAAGTTTCTGAGACTGGCTTCAAATCTGTGATCCTCTTGTCTCACCCTCCCCAGAATTAGGCTTAGAGGTGTGTTTCATCACATCTGACTCATAGCTCAATCTTTTTACAAAGGCCTTTTAAATATATTCTGCCAGTTGGTCCATGTGAAATCCTAGGGAAATAGGTATAATTAAAAATACTAAGGCTGGATGTGGCTCATGCTTTGCAAGTGCAATGCCCTGGGTTCAATCTCTAGTACCAGAAAAGTCAAGCTAAAAAAAAAAAAAGCCAGGCGTGGTGGCTCACGCTTGTAATCCCAGCATTTGGGAGACTGAGACTGGAGGATCTGGGTTCGAGGCCAGCCTCAGCTACCTAGTGAGGACCTCCGCAACTTAGTGAGACCCTGTTTCAAAATAAAGAATAAAAAATAGGGCTGGGGGTATAGCTCAGAGGTAGAATGCCCCTGAGTTCAATCCCCAGTACCAAAAAATAAATAAATAAATAAATAAAAATACTAACCCTTTAGTTGGGCCTTCATCCTGGTTCAGCAGGTCCCTGTTGTCAGAGGAAGTCAAAGCAAGACTGCTAGGGCCAGAGTTGTACTGGATGGAAGCTTTGGAAATACACAAGAATGGAAGAGGCCAAATCCTGGGAGATCCTGAAGCATGAGCCCTGCACCAAAGTGACTAGAATGGCTCCTGTTCCCAACAAATTCACAATCTAGCTTACAGCCCTTTCCTTTGGCTTTGAAATTCATAATGTGATTTTTTTTTCACTTGTGAATTTCCTTTCCTAATATGCTTTACTAATTCCAGAATTAAAACTTTGCATTTCCTGAGCTTACCCTGGCCACATCCCAAGAGGAAGTGGCTGGAAGCCATTAAGGCTGGGAGGGGAGCTGGATGGGATTAGAAGTCACCTGGTGTGCCTACAATCTCTATGTGCATAATTATTAAGAGGCTTATGATTGCCATAGTCTATGTGATTTATCTTTTTTCTTCTCATATTAACTACTTTAAAGCCAGAAGAAAAGACCTTAGTGGTTTGTGCCAGGCTGTATTTGTATATGCTTTTTAGAATAGGAGCTGTAGAGACTTTACTCTTTGCCTTTCACATTCCAAATACTATCTTGTTTCTCAAGTGCTAAGAAATTAGTAAACAGGCTGCAGTAGGGAGTTTTATGGGAGATTCTATCTGTGCACCAGCCCCTCTCCACCTCCCCTGCCTACTCACTCACTTCCTTTCTTCCTCTCTCTCTCTCTCTCTCTCTCTCTCTCTCTCTCTCTCTCTCTCTCTCTCTCTCATGTTGTTCGTACTGAGGATTGACCCAAGGGTCTCTCTACACCCCCAAACCTTTTTATTTTTTATTTTAAAATAGGGTCTCACTAAATTGCCAGGCTGGCCTTGAACTTCCTGTCTCTCAGCCTCCCAAGAACTGGTATTACAGGTGCCCAGGCCTCTTTTCCCTGCCTCTGGCTTGGTTTCTAACAACCTTCCTGACTGTCCTCACTCTCCACTTCTTATCTAGCCTGAACACTGCTGCCAAAATAATTTTTTTCTAAGTACAGGACCTAATTTCATGCCTGCTTTTGAACCTGCTCACCTGTTCCTGGAAACACCTCCCTTCTTTCTCCTCTGCACCAACTTCTCTTTGTTTTTCCTAGCAGTGTGTTGTACTCATTAATTTGCTTCTCTGAATTTCTATCAGACAGCTTGAGAAGGAGCAGTGTGAGTGAGAAATGCCGTGTGTGTGTGGGGGGGGGTACTGGGGATTGAACCCAGGGGCATTCTACCTCCAGGCTATGTCCCCAGTCCTATTTTTTTATTCTTTATTTTGAAATAGGGTCTCACTAAGTTTCAGAGGGTCTCACTAGGTAGCTGAGGCTGGCTGCGAACCCGGATCCTCTGGTCTCAGCCTTCCAAGTACTGGGATTGATTACAAGAGTGCGCCACCATGCCCAGCTGAGAAATGTGTTTTGATTTGGGGTCTGGGGAAGCTTTTGCAGGAGGTGATGCTTGAGCACTGCAGAAGAAGGTAAGGCTGCACTTCTCTAGAGGAAAAGTATCCAGGGAGAGTGTTAAGCACAGATTATGCCCAGGCCCTGAGCTAGTCAGTCTGTTCTCAAGAAGCCTTCAGCCTGCTGGGGGCAATAAAAGGAAATGTTTACAACAGTGTAATGAGGGCCCTAAAAGTCCTCAAGGCAAACCTCAGGTGAACCAAGGCACAGTGTTTGCTTCCCAGACCCAGGTCTAAGGAGTAGCAGGACAAGATCTTGGTGGGCCTGTGGACCACTGTGTAGGTAAAACAGACCGTGCCCACCCCTGCCCCCCTCTACTCTTGCTCCACATGAAACTTCTGTGACCATTTGTGGTTGTATTTCTTCACACTAAGCGATTCTCCAATTCTATATGAACATAGGGAGTCCTGCAATTGAATTCAATCCTGACACCATCTGCCTGACAGAGCAGGTTAAGGGCTCAGTCCACAAGCCTGCCCCTTCTTCAGACACCAGTTGCAGGAGTAGATTCCCAGGCTACCCACAACTTCTGTCCAACTGTCTGACTTGCCTAAAAAGATCTGAAGATTAAAAAAAAAACTTGGTTCTCTAAAAGACGCCTTCCAAAAGGTAAACAAAATAATCTAAGCAACTAGTTGATAAGAAAATTTGAATTTTCTTAGTAACCACCCAGCCCTGAACCCCAAAAGGAGGTAGATAACTTGGGCCGCAAATGCCTGTAGTCCTAGTTGGGAAGAGATAAGGCAAGATCTGGTGTGGGCAAACCAACTACATTGAATTTTTTTTTTTTTTTTTTTTTTGTGG
>PVLC010046425.1:0-10000 GCA_004027655.1 Graphiurus murinus | reverse complement strand
AAAATGCAGCACTCTCTGCCAGCCTGAAGAATAGATTCCTGCGGGGCAAATCAGACTGGAATTGGGGCAAATCAGACTGGAATCCTGTTAAGGTCTTTTCCAACTCTGAGGTTGTGTGATTTGGTTTGAGGCAGACCTCACATCCCTTGTGAAATGTGGGGCACACGACAGGTTTCTCTCACTTGAACCTGGGAAAATGTGATGCTTACTCTACTTGCTGTGCCGTGGGTTTCCTTGGTGGAATTGTGTGTTTCTTATTTGCTCAGGATTAGTAGACAAGATGTTTTTGATTGCTTGCTTTTTAAGATGAACTGTAAGAACTTAGGCTCTCTGGTGCTTTGTCGATCAAAGCTTTAGAATAAAATAATGAAGCCTTTTATTGGTGAGGGAGGGGAGGTGGAATGGGACGGGGATAACATCTGAATGCACCCATAGAAACACATGTAGCTCTACAAACTCCACTAAGTACATGTTAAGTAAAATCATGGTGCTGTGCTTAGAAAATGCTTAGATTGTTGGAGGTGGACTGACCTGGCTTCAACACTTCCTCCTTTTGGGCATGTTGCTTTCTCTGTAGTTTAAACTTAAGTTTCCTTGTCCACAAAATTATAATAATTCTCCTCGTTTGCAGGGTTGTTGCAGATTTGTCATAATGTAGGGAAGCGTGCAACAAGTGGTAGTTTTTATTTTTAATAATATTAATTACCCAATGGGTTTGAATCAACAAGACACTTACTAGTTATATTTTTTAGAAAAGTTTGCTTCATTTTAGACTTCAGGTTTTTTTGAGGATTAAACAAGATCATGCTAACAAAGTATTTAACAGAGTACCTTGTCAGCATTAAACACTATTATTTTATTGGTATAACTGTTTGGAAATTGATAACTGAATACCCAGAGAGTCTTGAAAATTATGAAGAATAAAAAAGATAAATGCAAATTATCTGTTTTCAGTACTTTTGCTTCTCATGGTTACCTGTGGAGGTACTTGTTCTACCTTGTATTAGCTTCTTGAGGCTGCTATAGCAAATTACCACAATTTGTGGCTTAGGACAGTATACATTTATTATCTTGTAGTTCTGGAGGTCAGAAGTTCCAGGTGCCAGCTAGGGAGGTGTTCCTTCAGGAGGTTCCAGGGGAGTCTTCATTCCCTGGCTCATGGTCTCTTCCACCATCTTTAGAGCCAGCAGCATAGCTTTTTCAAATCTCTCATCTCTGCATCCATCTCTTCCTCTCTGACTTCCACTCTGTCATCCCATATTCTGTAACTTTGCTGCCTCCTCTTCCTTTTATAAGAACCCTCATGATGGTATTACGTCCCCAACTATTGTTCAGGATAATCTCCCATCTGAAGATTCTTAATTTAATCACATCTGCGAATCCTTATTGCAATGTAAGGTTCTAGGGATTAGGATATAGATATATTGGCAAACCATTATTCATCCTACCACATATCTGCATATTGTAGAGACTGTTTATCTTAAATCATGATTATATATCTTTTCTTGAGCAGCCTGATTTTTTAGACTTACTGTAATGATTTTGCTCTAAATTCATGCACTTGAATGCCATTCTCTGAAGATCTCAAATACTGAGCCTGAACCTGAAGGGATTTAGGAAGAAATCACAAAGATTATCTGAATGGTGGACTTGAAATTGAAGTCTAAGAAAGGTTTCTTTGTGTCATTGCATGACATTCTGTGACCCAGTGCAGTAGCACCTAAAATTCTTGGTGTCAGGGTGTTGTGCTTGTTTAACCATTTAATTTGGAATACCTGTTGAGCCTTGTAGTGTCTTGAAGATTCTTTCTCACCCACATGGAGACTCCAATGTAAGTTCCCTGGGGACAGTGTACAGCTGAGTGTGGAGGCCAGGTTTCTTGTCCCACCAACTACAGGAATGAACTCTTTTTTGCCCTTGGAGCTTCTTGGCAACACTTTCTTTTTGGATCTGCTTAGAGTAGATGCAAATATCCCTAGATAACATCCCTTCTCTATGCAACTTTTAGGAGTAATTTTTTTTTTTAAATAATAATTGAGATCTCAGGGTAGCTGTGTTTTTCAGTTCATCTTTAGAAACATTTTATTTTAGAGTAGTTGAGAGACTGCTACGGAATTAGATAGTCTAGTACCAGCCTTAGTTGCACCCTGTAACTGTGGCCCTCGGCCGGTTCTTAAACTTCCTGAGTTTCTGCTTTCCCATATGTAAGGTGGGGATGGTGACAGTCGGTGGGTACTGTCCTGAGGCTGCCATGAAGTCATGCCTGCCCCTTGGCCTGTACTCCTTAAGCAGTAGCACTTCCCCAGTTTCTGCATTTCCTTGCCTTGTGGTTTAACATTTTTTAATTATTTCAACAGTGTTGTTATAAATATCACTTTAATTCAATGGTTTGAAGAAGTCATCCATTGTAATAGGATGAGAAAGGAGACTAAAAAATACAAAGGCAGACCTTAGTGATTAGGTAGTTGTTAGAATTAAAATAAGTACTTAATTTTAGATGTGTTCACATGTGATGTTTCATTTATTCATTCACCATCTATTTAGCATAAAGCATCTGTTATACACCAGTGGTCTATATAAAAATGGGCTATAAAAGGATAAAGAAAGCTGTGCGCTCTGACTCATGACTATAATCTCAATACTTGGGAGGCTGAGACAGGAGGATTGCAGGCTTGAGGCCAGTCTCAGAAACTTAGCAAATAAAAAATAAAGAGGGCTGAGGGTATAGCTCAGAGGTAGAATTCCCCTGTGTGTAATCTCTAAGACAGAGAGAGAGAGAGAGAGAGAGAGAGAGAGAGAGAGAGAGAGAGAGAGAACAAGAAACTTTCCCTTAGGTTTAGAGACATAACTGCTTTGAGTTCTTCAAGGTCAGGGACCATTTGTTAATTTATGTATGTGACACACTTATTATGTGAACCTGGTGTTGTTAATAAGAGCTAAGGCTAATGCAGTAATGAATAAAACAAAAATCCCTGCCCTTGTGGAGCAAACATTCTAGTGCAGGGAAAAAACGAAACAATAAATGAGACAAAGAGAAAGTGTGACATGCTAAGTGGTGGTAAATGTTATGGAGCAAAATAAATCAGGACATGAGGTATAGCAAAGGGTATGCGATTTTCTGTTGGGTGACCAGGGAAAGACTTCCTGAGGAGGTAGCTGTTGAGCAAAGACCTGAAAGAAGTGATGGAGTGAGTCAGAGTGGTTTCTGGAGGAGCATTCCATGCAGAGGGAAGCAAGGACAAAGGCCCCAGGATTGGGAGGGCTCTTGGAGACTAAGTTAGAAAATCATGACCTCCTCCTCTTTGGTTATCCTTTGAGAGTTATGGAGTCTCGAACCCAGAAGCTAAATAATTATGATTTATTATTTTTCAACATTCTCACATTTGGGGAAGTGCTAAGGAAAAATCAGAATTAAGATTTTAATGAAGGAAAACAGTATATCCAAGCATTACCTCGTCTCAATTTGAGATGATTTTAACAAGTGGAAGTTTCAAGACTTTTCATTTTGGTTCATGGGAAAGAGGTTGGGTCAGTAAGGACAGTGGTGTCGGGGACTTGGTTCTTTCCTGTCCTACCTGAGCAGATAGGAAGAAGTGTGAGCTGGAGAATGAACTCCAGCTCCAGGTAATCGGCATTTTCCATTTTCCAATCTCTAAGTAGTTCTATAGAATGCAAGAGAGAGCCAGAGATCAGAGGAGGGAAATTCACAACTTTTTCTGAAATCGCTCATTTTGGACTCTAATTTACATATCCCCAAATGCAGCCCTTTCACTTAAGGTTGGATGAATGTTGACAAGTGTAAGGGTAAGGGAAGCCTGGATCTGTAGCCTTTGCCAATTCTTTGGTGACGTAAATACTTCCATCATTGTTGATGTCAAATCATCAGTTTTATGTCACTGAACATGGTTTTGTGAGACTGGTCAGTTGGTTTGTATAAGCTGGTGAGGAGCTGGTTCCAGCACAACTATGCACTGGAAGGATGAGATTACCATCAGAATCAGCAGAGAAAACATTCCCAACCCCATCTCCAGGTTCCTCCCTTCGCTCTATACCCAGGCTATCTCTGATCTGTTTTCTATAATTATAGATTAGCTTTATCTGTCCTAGAATTTCATCTGAATGGAGTCATAGGTATGTACTCTTTTATGTCTGCCTTGTATTTTGAAATTCATTCATGTCATTGCATATATCAGCAGTTGTTTTTTTTTTTTTTTTTTTTTCCTCTTTGTAGTAGTAGGATTTGAACCCAGAACCTTAGGAATTAGGTGCTCTACCACCGAGCTGCAACCCCTTTTGATTACTCTTGATTGCTTTTTATTTCTGGGGAGCATTCTACTATATGAATATGACAAATCTATCCATTTGTTTACTGATGGACATTTGCATTCTTTCCAGTTTGAAACTATCATTTAGAAAGATGCTATGAATATTTTTGTATGAATTTTGCTTGGAAATACATTTCCGTTTCTTTTGGGCAAATACCTAGAAATGTAATGTCTAGGTCATTAACAGGTCATTAAAGTATGTTTTATAGGAAATGTCAATGGTTTTCCAAAGACCTTGAACTATTTTACACTCTAACTAGCAGTGACACTACTTCATTAAAACTTGGCATTATCAGTCTTTTTCTTCTTTTTTTGATATTTTGGTACTAGGGTTTGAACCCAGAGGCATTCTACTTCTGAGCTACACCCCCAGCTCTGTTTTATTTTTTTATTTTGAAACAGGATCTTGCTAAGTTACCATGCGCTGACCTGGAACCTGTGATTCTCCAGTCTCAGCCTCCCAAGTTCTGGGATTACAATCATGTGCCACAACATTCAGTTAGTCTGTTTAATTTGGCCATTCTGGTGTGTGTGTACAGTGTTATGATTTTAATTTGCACTTAAGCATATTTTCATATCCTTATATGCTTATTGGCCATATGTATATCTTCTTTTGTGACATCTCTGTCTAAATTTTTGCCTACTTCTTGAGTGGTTGTTAATTTGTTTGTAGAATAGAAGTAAGTAGTTTTTCAAAAAGGAATACAGAATTTGGAGAAACCTATAAATTGGAGAGGACAGAAGGGAAAGCAAGGCAGACAAGCAGCCTTACAGAACAGATAGGTTCACCAAGCACTGGTGACTTCAGTACTCAGTCAGTTGGTGACCAATTGTCCCAGTTTCCCTGGGACTGTTTCAGTTTTAACACTGTAAAGTCCTGTATGCCAGGAAATCCCTCAGGCTTGGGAAAATCTTCTAAAGGATGAGAGTTGGTCATCCTACGAACACTAAACAAGGAAGATGCAAACTATATGCAGGGAGACCCTGGGCTGGTGAGGGTTTAGCTGCAAGCTCAGGTGAAATTATTAGTGGTGAGTGATCACTGGAAGGCCACACAGCTCTTCATTAGGACCAAAGCCAGTGTAAAAGGTGGGTCCCAGTCCTCTCTGCTCTAATGTCAATAGCTTCTTTGTGATATGAGAATTTAGGGACATTGGGAAGGTTACTACTTGCTGCTAGGAAAAGAATAAACAAAAAACTCCAGTGATTGTTTTTAAGTCACAAGCACTGTAGACTACTTACTCATTTGGTTTGTTATAATTTTATAATCGAATGTAGTTGTCCCTGGAAGAAGTAAGACATTGCGCCTTATCAATCATTTATACCTTAGTATAAAATAGTTTACAAAAGTCTTTACAAAACATACTTTGGTTTGTGGGAGGGTAGTAAAAGAAGAAAAATCACAAAAACTTGACAGAATTGGGGATGAAATATGAAGTTTTCATTTAGTGTTGTGTATGGAGTTGTGTTGCTAGCAGAGAAGATTGCTTTTGTGTGACTGTACAGAAGAGAGGCTTAAGGGGGACTAGAGAGAGGAAATCATTCTTTCTTTTTTTTTTTTCCTTTTTGTAGTGTTAAGTGGTTGGGTTTTGATCTGTCTGCTATTGATTTTATACTTCATATAATCCTATTGTTCCTGATTTATTTATGAAGTGTCCCTATGTTAGTTATATATTGTTCCTTGCTTTAGCCTTTGTTGCCTTTGCATAGCATAAACAGTCATCTTTTGTTTTACATTACCCCAGAGGAGCAAGATAGAATGCCTGCTTATAGATAATGTTACTGTTCTGTTTTCGTACACTATCTTCCTTTTTAATAACTCCCAACATGTTATGACATTTTTCTTCTCAATGTTTATTAGATGCCCTCAGCATGCTTAGTGCTGGTGAAATAATATAAAAGATACAATCCTTGCCAGTAAGGGATGTACAGATGAAGTATGTTTTTAAATAAATAAATAAATAAATAAATAAATATATTTATATATATACATATATACACATACACATATATACACATATGTGTGTGTATGTAGAGGTATGTATTTTTTTCCTGAAACATGATTGATTAATTTGTTTGGATAAGGCAAAATAATTGGATTAATGCATGCTATTTATTGTTGTTCTGCAAACAAAACAAAAGTGTAGTGATGTCTCAATCTACAACTTTCAGAACCGTAAGCTGAATAGAGTGTTACTTCAGTTAAGGGGAAAACTAAACTTTTTTTTGCTGAAATTAGCCTTAATTTCCTAGTTCTGTGGTGCTCATACTAGCGATTTTGGATCACATATAGCTCTACTGTATGTGATTTTAGTAATTTGAAGATGTGGATTTGTAGGTCACTTATTCAGGAGTCTTTTATGATATCCTGCTATGTGTCGAGCCATGTACTAGGAGTTGGGAATTAAGTGGTGAGCAAAACAGACGTGTCTCAGCCTCGGTGAAGCATGAGGGTAGGTGGGCAGGGCATGGACATTAAGCTGATGTTGAACTAATGGAGACATGTTCATATTCTCAGGATATTCTTAGGTGCATATTCTTAGGATTCTATACGGTGATCAGATAAATGAAGCTGACTTTGGGGAGTTTGGGAAGCCTTCCTACTTATGATGAGATGTAGAGGATGAGAAAGAGGAATCCAGGTGGAGAGGCTAGAAGGTGCTGCAGAGGTAGAAGGAACAGCAAGCATGACATGGTCAGGAACTGAAGGAAGGTCAGCAAGGCTGGAGTCCAGAGAAGGAGACTGGGTAGGATTTGAGGTGACCTTCGGGAGGGACGCTGCGCCAGACTGAGCAGTGTCTATAGGTCAGAGTAGGATAATGGTCTTTATTCACTGAGTTTGGCAAAACATATCAGGTATTCCTGGCACAGAGTAAATGTTTAATGTGATATTATTCTGGTTTACTTTTGAAAGCCATATTATAAAATAGTATTGAATGTTAACTAATACTATTTAAGAGCAAAGGAAAGCCAAAAAAGATTTTAGGTGGGTATGACATCTAACCCTATAGCCATATTGGTGTTTTTAAACTTCATTCCAGCCACTGTATAGAAAACAGATTTGAGAGAGGTGAGAGGTGCAGATGGCTGTGAGATCTGAGCATCTGTCATCATCGAACAGGATAGCAGAGCAGACAGTGTGAGTCATCCGTGCCATGCCTCTTTGGTGCCTACAGCCCACGGCTCAAGAAGCACATAGCTGAGGATCTCCAAGTTATGCAAAATTGTGTAAAATGTATAGCTACTTTCTAAGTTCCCGCCTACCCAGTTCTGGATAGTCAGGGGAGACTACTACAGAGAACTGAGTCTACTGAATGGGTGCATTTGGAAGGCAATTATAGGCTAATACATAGCAGGGACAAGTTTTTAGAAATGTTCTTCAAAACCATCCAACCCAGGACCTGCCACCTTCACCTCAGTCAGAAAGCTGAGGAATGAGGAACTGTCCCATGCCATTACTGTAGCTCTTCAACTGTCTCTTACCAGCCTACAACAAAACAAGATGTGCAAAAGGAATGCCAGACAGCTAGGAACCAGATGCTAAGACCTCTGTCAAGACTGCCTCTACACATGTACACTCCTCAAAGAGCCCGACTCATGATGCTTGACTTTTCTGTGTCTGACTGGTACATCCTTAGTTGCATCCAGACCCTAGCTACATAGATTTTAGCATTTCTTCCATGCAATGTTGGAACATTCCCTGGAAGGATATGGGACTGCATCATTTGAGTCCATCTACAGCACCTGACATAACACCTAACTAAGTTCACCCTGATGCTAGTGGACTTTCATCAAGGATTTACATTTTTCCACCTCACGGTCAATCCTAGCTGTGTACATTTAGATTTTCCAAGGCTTTGGTATCCTCTTTTATTAGATTAGAGCTCATGATATTTATCTTCCAGGGTTCTTGAGGATTAAGTTAAATATAACATGTAAAAGATCAACAAGATGCTGGACACATGCTAGGCCTTTAATTAATGAGGTGTGGACCAATAAATGAACACCATTGCACAGGTTTATAAAGAAAACAGAATCCTTGAGAGATGATGATAGAAGCAGAGCTTACCTCTGCAGATTCCGTGGCCTGAGCAGATGTAGTCCTTGAACCAGCCACATGGACTTTGTGTGTGTGTACCATTGTAGTTATTTCTTTCATTTTTAGTTAGTTTTTGTAATTAAAAAGTAATGCATGGACATAAACAGTGAAAAGAAGTCTCATTTTCAGTGTGTATGTGTGTGTGTGTGTGTGTGTGTGTGCGCATGTGTATACGTGTATGTGTGTGTGTGTGTGTGCGCATGTGTATACGTGTCAATTTATATATGTGTGTGCAATATAGATTTTTTTTCTTTCTGCAACAACTTGGTCATTATTATATAAATGTTTTTACCTTTTTGGTTTATCTTTTTTGCCCACTATAACTTGAAGTTCAATCTATTTTCATTCATATAAAATTAGGACCTATTGACAGCAGCTGGCTGTTGGCATCCTTTTGCTTTTGCCAAGTTTGTTCTTACATCCGTTCTTATACAGAAGTGGCCCTAGCTGCAGAATATATCCTTGGAAATGGAAAGACTGAGTCAAAAGTTAATGCAGTTTACAATTTTACTGATATTATGAAATGTCTTTTAAAACAGCTGTCCCACATTGTGCTCTTTTCCAATCTTATGTAACCTGAACTTACTGCCCGCATCCTTACAACATTGTTTCATTAGTGCTTTTGGTCTTTGCCAATGTGCTTGGGGAGGTAAAGGATACCTCCAGACTACCAGGAATCCCGCATACCTCCAGACTACCAGGAATCCCGCCCAAGGGTTAGAGTGAAAAGATTAATTAGAAAATCAGAGGTGAGCGAAGGTTGGATTTAGATATAAATTTAGAAGGGAAATTAATAACCTTCCGACACTCACCGTGTGCCAGGCAGTGACTTGACCGGGCAGTTCACTTGTTCAATCCTTGTAACCATACCAACCCACACATATTATCTCCCATTGGACTCTGATGCTCAGTCTGTGCACTGGGTTTCCTGCCACCTTCTCAGTTTACCACCGAGGAAACCAACACTTAAAGAGATTTAACAATTTGTCCAAAGTTCTAAATCAGACTAAGTCAGGACAGAGTTTCCGTTTTTCAGGATTCCATTGTATACCGCTGAGGCTGCAGAGGATCTGAATGTCTTCAGGATGTATTTCATTTATAGTTGAAGTTAAAATAATTGCATTCAATTCAGTCATTTCCCATAACCAAGGAAAGAGGCTCCATTACCGTTGAGTAGACCTGACTGTAAACACACTGGCATCTTTGACCTGGTTGATGATAAGTTCTCTGTAAGTTTCCTTCTCAGAGAATCTATGTGCCTTTCCATCAGAACTACTGTATTTACCCGAGGAACACTGGAAAAACACTACCTGAGATGGAAACACTAAGCTTTGGGGGATTTTAAGATTTTTTTTTGTAAAAGATTACATAGAAGCCGGGCGTGGTGGCGCACGCTTGTAATCCCAGCATTTGGGAGGCTGAGACCGGAGGATTCGGGTTCGCGGCCAGCCTCAGCTACCTAGTGAGGCACTCTGCAACTTAGTGAGACTCGGTTTCAAAATAAAGAATAAAAAATAGGGCTGGGGGTATAGCTCAGAGGTAGAATGCCCCTGAGTTCAATCCCCAGTACCGCAAA
>PVLC010046424.1:0-11390 GCA_004027655.1 Graphiurus murinus | reverse complement strand
AAAAAAAAAAAAAAAAAAAAAAAAAAAAAAAAAAAAAAAAATGATACTTACAGGACCGGGAGTTACTCTGGGTCAGTTGAAGAGTGAAGGTGAAGGCCTAGGACATACAGTACTCCACCATAGAATTTATAAATACTGTACACTGAGGCTACACTACATTTATATTTTAAAAACACTCTAATATATTAACTTTAGTGTTTTATTTCATAAATTTAAATTTTTTAAAACTTTTTAACTCATAATAACACTTGGCTTAAAACACCAACACATTTTATATTTTCCTTCTGGCCTTTGCATGGTCAGAAATATCAATATCACTACCTTCCACCTCCATATCTTTTCCTACTGAAGGTGTTCAGGGCAGTAACAGTGGCAGAGCTGTCCCATCCTTTGATAACAATGCCCTCTTCTGGAATTCCTGAAAGAGCTGCCTGGGGCTGCTTTACAGTTGACTTTAAATAAGTAAGAGGAGCTAGGCGTGGCGCATGCTTGTAATCCCGGTACTAGGTCCCATCTCCAGTACCGAAAATAAATAAGTAAATAAATGGGACTGGGGATATAGCTTGGAGGTAGAATGCCTAAATAAGTAAATAAATGGGACTGGGGATATAGCTTGGAGGTAGAATGCCCTGAAAAAAAAAAAAAAGAGGAGGATATTCTAATGATAAACTAATTATGGTTGTTTATCATCACTGTCAAGCACTATCTACTATACCTAATTGTACATGCTATACTTTTATACAACTGGCAGTGCAGTGGGTTTAAGCAGTATCACCACAAAGCACAGGAGTGATTCATTGCACTTACGATGTCACAGCTGTGAGGTTCTGACAGCTACAGTGTGAGTAGGCAATAGGAATTTCTCAGCTTTGTTAAAATTTTATGCAACCACCATCCTATATACAGTCCATCACTGAAACATCATTATGCGGTGCATATCTTGTAATATATAAGAAAAAATAGATTAGATGGCATTGGTAGTCCTTACCTTCTCTCGTTTTCTCATCCATCCCTGGTACAGTCATATGCAGTATGGTTAGAAAGATTGGGTTATAGTTATGTTATGGGGTACGGTGATCCCCAAAATCGTGGGTCCTTGGTATTCGTGAAGAAAGGAATTTTAACACGTACCAGTCAAAACAACAGGCAGGGTTTATTTCAGGAACTCAGGGGGAAACCGGGAGAAAGGGGAAGGGAAGGCATGGAGCGGGAATCAGGAGGGCAAAAACCCGAGAGCCTCAGGGAAATGCGTCGAAGAAGAGACCTCTGCGAGCCTCTCCCACTCCATTTTCCCCAGGAGGGCGGGCACAGGAAGGGTCTTGGATCCTCCTCTTCCTCAGATTCAGGTGGGCGATAGGTGGTCAGATAGGCCCGGAAATTGCAGGTGGGGGCAGGGTTTCCAGAGATTAAGGCGTGGACCTCAGGTGGGGGCAGGATTTCCTAAAAAAAACTTCCAAGGGGTGGAGTTAGCTTAACTCAAAGAACTTCCAAGGGGTGGAGTTAGCTTAACTCTCTAGATTTTAAAAAAAAACTATATTTCCTCCCAATACCATCCTTCCTACCTAACTCTTCGCTTTCTAGCCTACCTCATCATTTCTACTAGTCAAAACAAGAGGTAGTAAAGGGCTTATCTATTTTAATGATAGTGAAAATGAAAAGCAGGTTAGACGTGAAAGAATTAACAGTGAAGGATGTTATAGGAAATGTAAAAGAAAGATGAAGCTAAATTTCATTTCTAAAGAGTGAATGCCTCAAATATAGATCCTTTTTCATTTGTCTTTAAACAAAAACAATGCATTCACAGGATAATATTAAAACAGTATGAGAAGCCGGGCATGCGACGCACACTTATAATCCCACTACTTGGAAGGCTGAGACAGGAGGATCTCAGGTTTGCAACCAGCCTCAGCTACTTAGGCCCCCTGCAATTTAATGAGACCCTGTTTCAAAATAAAGGATAAAAAGTAGGACTAGGAGTGTAGCTCGGAGGTAGAATGCCCCTGGGTTAAATCCCCAATACTGCAAAATAAATAAATAAATAAAATAGTATGAGAGCCAGTGTGGTGATGTACACTTTTAATTCCAGTACTTGGGAGGCTGACACACGAGGATCACAGGTTTGAGAACAGCCTCAGCAACAGAGCAAGACCCTCGACAACTAGGGAGACCCTTTTATTAAAACAAAAAATAAAAAGGCCGGAATTGAGCTCAGAAGTAGAATGCCCCTGGATTTAATCTCCAGTATGGATGGATGGACAGATAGAAATAGTGTGTGAGGGCTCAAAATTGGTTATGGTGCACACTTGTAATCCCAGAACTTGGGAGGCTGAGACAAGAGTATCCGGGTTCACTGCCAACCTCAGCTACTTAGTGAGACCCTGTTTCAAAATAAAGAATAAGAAATAGGGCTGAGGGTGTAGCTCGGAGGTAGAATGCCCCAGGGTTCAATCCCCAGTACCATAAGTGGGGGGGGGGGGGCTGGTTATGGAGACAAAATGACATCATACAAAGAGCATGCCTGATAACTTCCTTCCAAAGAGTACAACAGCCGGGTGTGGTGCCCACGCTTGTAATCTCAGCATTTGGGAGGCTGAGACTGGAGGATCCGGGTTCGCGGCCAGCCTCAGCTACCTAGTGAGGCACTCCACAACTTAGTGAGACCCGGTTTCAAATTAAAGACTAAAAAATAGGGCTGGGGGTATAGCTCGGAGGTAGAATGCCCCTGAGTTCAATCCCCAGTACTGAAAAAAAAAAAAAAAAAAGAGTACAACATGGAGAAGCGGGAGAGGAATTTCTTTCCAGTAGAGAAACCTGGCAAACTGCCTCAGGCAAGTGATGAAGTTTAACTTCAACAGTGCAGTCACATTGTTAGCACATATACGTAATATGTGATAAAAGTGTCACTCTGTCTCTGTGGTCCTCTCCCAAATGCCCATAACCCCAATCTAATCAAGAAATACCAGAAAAATGCCAACATAGGAACATGCTATAAATTATAATACCTCAGTATTCCTCAAAACTGCCCGGTCATCAAGGACAAGGAAAGTCTGAGAAACTCACAACTGATAGGAGCCTAAGGTGACATGACAACAAATATAATGTGGTGTCCCGGATAGGATTCTGAGGGTAAAAACTAAAGAAAATGAGAACTTCGAGGAGTTAAGAGAGGTTACAAGAGACCTGGGCACTGAGGGGCACACCTGTAATCCCAGCTACTCCAGAGGCTGAGGCAGGAGGATCAAGTTCAAGGCCATCCTGGGCAATTTAGCAAGACCCTGTCTCAAAAAGGACTAGGAATGAAGCTCAGTGGTAGAGCGCCCATGGTTCAATCCCCTGTACCACCGAAAAGTGGGTGGGGAGGGGAGTCCAGGGGAAAGAATAAACTGCCAGGTCTTCTCCCTCAGGTGCTCATTCAAGAGTTGCTGAATACATAATGTGTTTGTAACGCTTTATAAGCCTGCTTTTTTTTTTTTTTTTTTTTTTTTTTTTTTTTTTTTTTTTGCGGTACTGGGGATTGAACTCAGGGGCATTCTACCTTCAAGCTATACCCCCCAGCCCTATTTTTTATGCTTTATTTTGAAACCGAGTCTCACTAAGTTGCGGAGTGCCTCACTAGGTAGCTGAGGCTGCCGCGATTCCGGATCCTCCGGTCTCAGCCTCCCGAATGCTGGGATTACAAGCGTGCGCCACCACGCCCGGCTATTCTTTATTTTGAAACAGGGTCTCACTAAGTTGCGAAGTGCCTCACTAGGTAGCTGGGGTTGGCTGCAAGCCCCAATCCTCCAGTCTCAGCCTCCCAAATGCTGGGATTACAAGCGTGGGCCCCCATGCCCAGCTCCTTGGTTTGTTTTTTATAAAAGTAGGGCCATCGCCAATTTTTAGAACTCTTGAAATTGGTGGAAGTCATTTCTTAAACTTTTCCAAACAAGGCTTACCGTTTAGGTTTGGGGCTGTGGGTTAGTGCTAGTTCCTACTTTCGGCAGCTGAGGGTCTGGTGAACAACCTGACTGAGCTTCCCTTGAGGGAATTTGCTGTGTTTGAATATAGACTGCAGCGTGTGTGTCCTGAGGAAAAAAGATTCTGTAAAGAGGGAAGTCGTAAGAGTGCAAGAATATGGTCAGTTTTAGAGATGAGATCTAGTTGTGAAGAGTAAAGAGATAGTTCTCTAGAGTATAAGGAAAGATAGAGTGCACGGACATCTAGAGAAACTTTAGATAAAGAGGTGAAAAGTTAAAAAACCCATTTGGATTTTTGTCTTTTATTTAAATGAGATAATGCCAATAAATTATTATGTGGTTCATTCTCTGTGTTTTAAATGTTTTACATATACCAACTCATTTAATTCTTATAGCTAGTACTATTAATCTCCTTTTGAGAATGATAGGCACAAAGGGCGCCGGACAACTGGTTTATCCAAGCCCACCCCGGTAGTGCTTTTTAACCGCTATAGGGTGCTGGCAGTTCCGTCAGTATCTCTAGAAGTATGAGGACCGAGCATCAGGTTGTTTTGTTTTTGTAAGATTGAAAACTAAGCCATGCATGCCTGTAATCCCAGTACTTGGGAGGCTGAGACAGGAGGATTATAGGTTGGAGGCCAGCCACAGCAACTTTTTGAGGCTCTCAGCATCTTAGCAAGACCATATTTCCAAATAAAACATAAAATAGGGTTGGAAGTGTAGCCCAGAGATAGAAGGCCCCTGGGTTCCATCCTCAGTAACACACACACACACACACACACACACACACACACACTAGAAAGTGATTTGTAGAGGGAACTATTTCACATGGAATGGTAGAGGAGGATGTGCGAAGGCCTTGCATTTTCTGGGTGCAGAATGAAAAACAGTCAAATTCAATCTTACCAGAAATCTCAACATAAAAATTTTCAAAAGAAAGCCGGGCATGGTGGCACACGCTTGTAATCCCAGCATTCGGGAGGCTGAGACCGGAGGATCCGGGTTCGCAGCCAGCCTCAGCTACCTAGTGAGGCACTCCACAACTTAGTGAGACTCGGTTTCAAAACAAAGAATAAAAAATAGGGCTGGGGGTATAGCTTGGAGGTAGAATGCCCCTGAGCTCAATCCCCAGTACCGCAAAAAAAAAAAAAATTTTTTTTCAAAAGAAAACTAGACTGTTGCCTTTTTAAAATTTTTTTATTCCTATTTTCAGCAATGCAGAAATAACAGGGGGCGGGGCAGGGGGTGAACCTGGGGCATCCTACCTCCAAACTGTACCTTCAGCCCTTTTAAAATTTTTGTTTGGAAATAGGATCTCACTGGCTTGCTGAGTCTTGCTAGATTGCTGAGGCTTTGTTCCAACCTGCAATCTTACCGTCTCAGCCTCCTAAGTACTGGGATTATAGGTGTGTGGCACCACGCCCAGCTAAACTTAACCTTTTAAAAGCTCCGAGGTGAAGCACGTGCTTTAGTGTACCATAGGTCCTGAGTTCAAGCCCCAGCATCACAAGAGTGAATATGAATGCATGAGCAAGCAAATGAACAAAGGATGGATGGATGGATGGATGGAAGCGATTCCTTTCCAGAAGTTCTTGTAAAAATTTAAATCCAGACTTTGTTTAAAATTAAAGGATTTTGAAATATGTTAACTTTACTCAACCTCTTTGTTCTCTTTTGTTTAATTCTGCAATTACAAAACATTCAGGGTCAGGCATGGTGGTGCACTTGTAATCCCAGTACTTGGAAGGCTGAGACAGGAGGATCACAGGTTCAAAGCTAACCACAGCAACTTAGCGAGACCCTGTTTCCAATTAAAAATAGGGCTGGGGGTGTAGCTCAGAGGTAGAATCTGCCCCTAGGTTCAATCCTCGGTACTGCGCCAAAAAAAAAAAAAAAAAAAAAAAATTCGCTTGTCTTTTTTTTGCTGATTCTTTTCTTCCTATGACTTAATATCATCTCATGCTGACAGGTCTTGAATTTGTATCTTCATCCTAAATATCCTCCCTCAATTAAAGACTCTTATCCACTGTCTTCTCAGCTTTGCCAGTTGGATGTCTGTGAAGACATTTCAGAGGTAATTGATGAGATTGGTGAACCTTTAGAGATAGACGAGGAAGGAAGAGGAAGAATTAAGGATGATGCTGAGTTTGCTGTTAGTATGATCCACTGGGAAGCAATTCTGGAGATTAGGAAACACTGGTGAACCTAAGTTTTGTTCTGTTGTGTCTTGGGCAGGATCAAGAGAAGGGTAGTTGGAAGGATGGTGGGCAGGAAAGGGAAAAAGAACGAATTAGGTTTTGGAAGTTTGTGTTGCAGACCTGAAGGAATTAAAAATGTAAGTGTCCTGTAGGCAGTAGGAAATCACTGGAATGAAGTTAAGATGTTGGCTTCGGCCGGGCATAGTGGCGCACACTTGTAATCCCAGTACTTGGGAGGCTGCCATGTAACTGGCCACCAGGCTCGTAGCTGACTCTTGAGGTTCCTCAGGAAAACCTCTATATTTTTTCTATATGTGGGAAAATTAATTTTTATTTTATCCTTGGCTTTATACATAGAACAATTCCCCTTTTAATTTTAGTGCAGGAAATTGAACCCAGGAACATTCTACCTCCAAACTACACCCACAGCCCTTTTTTGTTTTTTATGTTGAAACAGGATCTTGCTAAGTTGCTGAGGCTGGCCTTAAACCTGAGATCCTCCTGTCTCAGCTTCCCAAGTACTAGATTACAACAGGTGTGGACCACCATGCCCAATAGAGCAGTTTCTTTTGTGCACTTGGTACCAACTCTTTAATTTAGAAAAATTGTCCTTTTAGCCAGACATGGTGGCACATGCCTGTAATATCAGTACTTAGGAGACTGAGACAGGAGGATCACGAGTTTGAGGATGGCCTCAGTAACCTAGTGAGACCCTGTTACAAAACAAAAAATTAAAAAGGCTGGGGGTATACCTGGGAGATAGAATGCCCCTGCGTTCAATCCTTGTTAAAATAGTTTTTTTTTTTTAACTTTTTCTAATAGCACTTTGTTCTTTCAAATTATAGTGATTAAAATTATTCAGATTGTCGGGAGGCTGAGACCAGAGGATCCGGGTTCGCGGCCAGCCTCAGCTACCTACTGAGGCACTCCGCAACTTAGTGAGACTCGGTTTCAAAATAAAGAATAAAAAATAGGGCTGGGGGTATAGCTCGGAGGTAGAACGCCCCTGAGTTCAATCCCCAGTACCGCAAAAAAAAAAAAATTTCAGATTGTGATTCATATATATTATATGAGTGTTCTTTCTTTTTCTCAAATTGTCCTACCTATGCTTAAATGTAAGTTCTATATGCAGGAACCGTGTCAGTTTTCCACACTACTGTATCTTTAAGTCCCTAGTGCACTGCATACTTGGCATTTAATAAAGACCTTGAGTGAATGAGCAAGTGAATGAATGATGACTGCCCTTAGGGTTTTGTAGAGTACCGGATGCCATCAGTTAAGTGGTCTTAGTCTAATGTGAGAATTAGGAAATGTTTCTTAGAGGACTTGAAAATGAGTAGGGAGAAGGTGTGCTGCTCAATATCCAACTCCCCTAAAGGACAAATGGGATGAATATAGGAAATTTTCCTTTTAATTTAGGAATGTAGAAGTTAATTCATGACCTCAGTGAAATCAATTTTAGTAGAATATAGGAATGGAACTCAGATTAGTTACTCATGAAAGAAATTAGCAAGAATGTAACAGGCCATTTGGGAGGCTGAGACCGGAGGATCCGGGTTCGAGGCCAGCCTCAGCTACCTAGTGAGGCACTCCACAACTTAGTGAGACCCTGTTTCAAAATAAAGAATAAAAAAAAAATAGGGCTGGGGGTGTAGCTCGGAGGTAGAATGCCCCTGAGTTCAATCCCCAGTACTGCAAAAAAAAAAAAAAAAAAGAATGCAACAGGCAGCTTTTCCTAGAAAAATAGATCTCAAATGCTTACTACTGGCTTATTTGTTTATAGGGACATATAATAAATGAAACTATAGGAAATTGGAATGCTTTAAATATTTTCACTGTTGTGCAGAAAACAAAAATACATGAAAACTATCCATGGTAATGTGGTAGAAGATACTAGGAGGACCAAGTTGTCTTCTAGGAGTTGAGCTGCCACATTGATCATTCACATGGAAATGTTGAATGAATAAGAAAGGGTGAAAAGAATATTTGAAAAGTTAAGAGTACTAAAAATCATGGTAGGTTGTTCACAGCACTCAGAAACCCTTGCTGCCACTTTTCCATGTGCTTTTGTAAAATGTTTCTTAATTTCTGTGAGTTTTGTATGTTAATTTTTTTTTTTTTTTTAACTTCCAGGTGTTGGTAAATCATGCTTATTGCTACAGTTTACAGACAAGAGGTTTCAGCCAGTGCATGACCTCACTATTGGTAAGTTTTATAACATTAAAGTTTTAAATAAGCCGGGCTTGTAATCCCAGTACTTGGGAGGCTGAGACTTAAGGATCCAGGTTCACGACCAGCCTCAGCTACTTAGTGAGGCCCTCCACAGTTTAGACCCTGTTTCAAAATAAAGAATAAAAAAAAATAGGGCCGTGGTTGTTGCTCAGGGAATGGGTGGTACACATGTGGGTGGAAGGCTAAGTGGAGGATCATGAGTTTGAGGTTCAAGGCCAGCACTGATTACCTAGAGAAACCTCTTTTCAAAATAAAAAGAGCTAAGGATGTAGCTCAGTGGTAGAATACCCCTGGGTTCAATCCCCAGTACCCTACCATCACTGTCACCCCCACATACACACACACGCATTTTGAATAGTTTAAGGTGTAAGAGGGCTCATTTTATTAGTGATGATTCCAAAATCAATTGAAACTTAATTTGTCATTGTGTGGCTTAGTCTCCATTGCTGTTTCTTAAGTATAGTAAAAATAAATAGGACCTAACTTTGCACAAATGGTTAGAGTGCAGAAGATGAATATAAGATTTCAGTTGTATTTAATGATGAAACAAACAATTGAGAGACAGTATAGCATCATATTAGGAGCAGACTGTGAATCAGCTTGCTGGAAATCAAATCAAGTCCCTGCCACTCTGGTCAAGCCACGTCACAACTCCATTTCACTTTCTGATAGTATGCGTATAAGGAGAATGATAGTACTAAACCCACAGTTACTGCGAACAGTAAATGTGTAATAAATGTGAAGTGTTGGAACAGTAAATCCTGTAAACTTTATTAACCAAGAAAAACTACCACCTGGGAGTTGTGAAGACTAAATGAGATCATTACTGGTAAGAAATCTGATAAATATTATCATTATTATTGTTAAAGTGATACTATATACTACCATTAATATGCAAAATTTTAAAATTAAAGTGGGTGAAAACCTAAAAGTTTTAGGTAATCATACTGTCTTGGAGTTCTTGCTTGTTTAAAAATAGTGTTTATATTCCAAAAACTAAGGAATCTGGCTGGATGGTTCTTCTATGACTGTAGCATATTAACAACTAGGAATTAGTCAAATATGAGTAAAAAGGGTAATTGGAAGATGAGTTACTCTCCAACTGCTTGTGAATAAATCTTCAGTCACTGCTTATTTTCTCTTTATTTTATTAACATGGCATGGATAGCATGTTGATGTATATATTTTTAAAATATCAAATCAAAAATAAAGCTTATTAATCAAGAGTTCCAATGGTGGACATATTGAAATTTTTAATTAACTACTACAATAAGAATGTGTATATTCTATTGTAATTTTCATAATTTCAAATGCATACAATAATGAAGAGAAGGCCAAATAATACTGTTTCATGCTGGTCCTCATGACTAACTTTTTTTTTCAGTACTGGGAGTTGAACTCAGGGGCATTCTACCTCCGAGCTATACCCTCAGCCCTCTTTTTTATTCTTTATTTTGAAACCGAGTCTCACTGAGTTGCGGAGTGTCTGACTAGGTAGCTGAGGCTGGCCGCGAACCCGGATCCTCCGGTCTCAGCCTCCCGAATGCTGGGATGACCTCGTTTTTGTGTCTGATCTGCTCTTTACTCAAAAGATTTAGAACCTTGGTAACCATTTTTAGGCATGATTCAGTCCTTAGGACAACTAGTCATTTTTTTTTTCATATATGATACTAAATTAAAGTGTCCTTCCTTCTTATTGATCTTACATATAAATTTTTGAGTTATTTTGGCACAACCAGTGGAGAGGATGGGTGTGAGCCTGCTGTCAGAAATTGGCAAAGGCTACACTTGTGAAGAGAGATGAGGGAGCAGACCAGAGAAAGTTGTTTGGAAAACTGTAACTCATGTAACCGCCAGCTGGCTTTGCTTTAGATTTGCTGATGGCAGACACTGGGAAATAGAAGGCAAAAAGAGAAGAAGAGCCAAGAATCTTTTTTTCCTTCTCTTGTCAGCCTGCGTTGACTGGCGTTTTCTGTTACTCCAGCTCCAGCCCTTGCCTGGCAAGTCCACCGTGGTCTGGCTTCTGACTCCCATAACCCTGGTTTCTAACTGTGTCTTCCCAGCCTAGGGAGGGTAGCAGCTCCCTGCTGTGGCTAAGCTCTGAATGGATTCCCCATCTCTTCTGTGGTTTCTTGGCTCTTCCTTTACTGTTCCCTACATTAAATTCCCTCTATACTTAAATACTTAAGTGTGGTTTCTATTTTTCTGGTCAGACTCTGACTGGACCCCCCCCCCCAGTCTTACAATTGCTTGTAAATATCAAAATCCACCTAACTTAAAGAGAATATTAAAGTGTGTCCACAGAAACTGAGGGAGGGAAGCAGCCTGAGCCAGAGGGAGCTCTCCATTTCACATTCTTCCCTCCTTTTCTTTCTTTCTTTCTTTCCTTAAGCCTGCTTCATTTTGCTCTCTCCTGTTAACCAATGTTTTTTACTTCCCTGTCTCCATGATGGGAAACAACCATTATCAATAGCTCCAAAGTTCATATCTCATTCGGGAGGGCAGAAGTTCTTTTAAACTCAATTCCATGTTCCCTGGGAAGAGAGTTCACACCTCAACTTGGTTCAGGCCCATTCACCCTTGTTTTGTCAGCTCTGGCCGTGGGCCCAGAGTCACTTTGTACAGTAAGGTTACTAAACTGGGAGTGATGGGTGGCAGTTTGGATGAATACTCATGCACAGCTACCACCCTAATTCCCTGACACCTAGCTGTCCTGCGTCATCATGTCCTTAACTTCTGTCTACTATAATGATCACTTCTCTACTCCGTTGATAAGCCACTGACTCCTAACCTCAGGATTCTTCTCAGCCTGCCTTCTCACTTTCTGTCCTGCTTTTTCCTAACACATAAAGATCAGATTTTAGCCTCTTGCTCTTCCCTGAATACTTAGTACTTTTTCATACTCTCAAACTTTTCTTCTCAGTACATGCCATTGCTTCACATCTCTCTCTCTCTCTCTCCCTCTCTCCCTCTCTCCCCCTCCCTCCCTCTCTCTCCCTCTCTC
>PVLC010046423.1:0-11317 GCA_004027655.1 Graphiurus murinus | reverse complement strand
ATGAAACCTTAAGTTGTCAGTTAATGTTTGTACAAATTACTGAGGAATATGTATATATATATGTATATATATACATATATAATATTTAAATCTTCCTCTTGTTATATAAATATCAAATTACCTTAGGAGCATTATTCCTTTGGAATGATGTGCTAAGTTTATACTTATGTGTAGTATTTCATCAGGATGTAATTATTTTTCATGGCAATTAAAGGAAGCCCAGAGTTTCTGAACTTTTAAAGTATTAGTAATTGATCACTTCAAATGAGAATACTGCTGTTATGACTAATGAACAAATTGTTAATATTTGTAATAGATGATATTTTGTACTGATAGAGAAATGACTATGACTATTTGTCATCTGGTTCTCAACAGGATACTGCAAAAAGCAAGAAAATTATATCTTCTTTGCATGTTTCCTTTTTACATGTTTCAATAAAGCTTTGACATATAAGGCACACTGTAATAATTTTTTCCAGTTATATAGATACACTATACAAGTGACAACTTTCCATTTGAAAAAAAAAAATAGTGTATATTGGATGTTCTAGTATGCGCATGTTTCTGGCTTACTGTGCCTTTGAAATAACTGAAGTAGGTAATTAGGAGATATCTTCTGTCTTTATAAGGACTTTCTGAAGGATTGTTTGTCTACTATATCCATTGAAGCTGTAATCTCAAGATGTTCTTTAATCTTTTATTGTAAAAAGGGTGCTTGAAACCACAAGCAATGCACACAAAAGTCACAAAATGTATTGCAGAGCATTGATCAGCTTATACTCCAAATGATTTTTCAGTTCTTAGGATATTTGAATACCTTTGACCATTATTACCACTGTGTTAAATTGCCCTGTTGTGTAGAAACATTGCATGTTTTAAAGAATGTTTTCTGTCTTTAACCTCTTTCTCACCCACCCAAAAAATAGACATATTCATAATTTTATTATCTTTTCTCCAGTTCCTTTCCAAACTGCCAAAGAAACATCTCTTCATCAGAACTTTTCACTTCCATTTATTTTTATATCGGAAATATCCCAAATAAATACTAACCCCAAATCATAAATAACCACTGTTTGCCTATCTATTCATACTCTCCTCTTGTTCACAGCTTGTAACTTCCAAGCAGAAGGCTCAGAAACAAAACATAGTGACCAATTAACGTTTCCAAATTTTTAATCTAATTGTAACCTGAATTCTTTTGTTTCATCTGAGAAGGAAAGAAGCTCACAAAACATAGAGCATAGTTTATGAATATAGTTTCACTTTCTTTCATATTCCTTGTTTAAATCAAACAAAAATACCTAAAAGTAAAGTTCTTTATTATTAGACCTATCCTAGAACATAGTTTTTCCACCTTTTTATAAAAAAAACTTTGTCAGCACAAATGAAAACATGATTACTTGCTGCAGTCTGTCCCCCTGGCACCCTTGCAGTGAGCAAATGAAACAACCCATACTTACATAAGATGAGTAGAAGTTGGAACAATAAAAACGTAGTCATTAAAAGATTCATAGTTAGAGTGGCAAATAATACTTTTTAGGCTTTCTTTCTCTTCAGATTCTAAAGGAAAAAGATTATCTGAATTTAAAGGAAGATATATGTATTTCATTCCTGGACTCAGTGTACCTTTTTTTTGTGGTACTGGGGATTGACTCCAGAGGCATTCTACCTCCAAGCTACACCCCACCCCTATTTTTATTCTTTATTTTGAAACAGAGTCCCACTAAGTTGCGGAGGGCCTCACTAGGTAGCTGAGGCTGGCCAGGAACCTGCCATCCTCCTGTCTCAGCCTCCCAAGTACTGGGATTACAAGTGTGCGCCACCACACCCGGCTGTACCTTTTCTTTTAGATTAATATATTTTTAGCCGGGCGTGGTGGCGCACGCTTGTAATCCCAGCATTCAGGAGGCTGAGATAGGAGGATCCGGGTTAGCGGCCAGCCTCAGCTACCTAGTGAGGCACTCCGCAACTTAGTGAGACCCTGTTTCAAAATAAAGAATAAAAAATAGGGCTGGGGGTGTAGCTCGGAGGTAGAATGCCCCTGAGTTCAATCTCCAGCACCGCAAAAAAAAAAAATAAAAATATATATATATTAAAAATATATATATTAAAAAATATATATTAAATATATATATAAATATATAATATATATTAAAAATATGTATATGTAAAAAAATTTAAAAATATATATATATATATTTTTTATCACCAGGAGGCAGTTAAAACTACCAAAGTTTTCAAAGGTATCTTTGTATGTGTATTTTTCACATCTTTCAGAGAATTATATTTAACTGCAGTGGAAAGGATACATTTTCCTATGTTGTCACCTTTCCATGAATTTTCCACTCCGAGAAGAAAAAGAGACCTTCACAAGTAAGACTACCAGTATGGAGTTGAATAATTTTTTAAACTCCATATAATTCTTTGAGATTTTTGCTAGTAGAACTTCCACGGGTTATATGTGTGCCTATATGAGTGTGTGTGTGTGTGTGTGTGTGTGTGTGTGTCCATGTGTGCAAATGTTTTATAAGGTACCATAAAATCATTGTAGTTATATAGAAATGTTGCATTTAAAATACACTTTAACTACATATATATGCACCATTTTGTCTAATTTCCTCAGGTTCTTTACAAGTATCAGTATAGTATAGCTGATAATAATACTAGCTGCTAGTATTACATGCTCTCATTGTATCAGGTAGTGTTTTGATAGGTATTATTGTATATTTTATCAAAACTTGTTATCTATTATGCATTTATTATAATATATAATAAATATGTGAGCACCAAACTTTAGAGTGAAAAAATACAGGCTGAATTTTCTACAGTGCCTGCTTTCTTAATCATGGCTATGTCTGAAGATTTTTCTTAAATTAATCTCATAAATTAGAGTTTCCAGACAAAAATACATATTCTTGATGCAGATTTTAGGCTCATTGTCTTCTGGTTTGAATAGGTTGCTGTTGAGCTATGTACTGAATGCTGAGTAAGATAAAAATTGCAAGGGAGAAGCCGGGCGTGGTGGCGCACACTTGTAATCCCAGCATTCGGGAGGCTGAGACCAGAGGATCCAGGTTCGCGGCCAGCCTCAGCTATCTAGTGAGGCTCTCCGCAACTTAGTAAGACTCGGTTTCAAAATAAAGAATAAAAAATAGGACTGGGGGTATAGCTCGGAGGTAGAAGGCCCCTGAGTTCAATCCCCAGTACCGCAAAAAAAAAAAAAAAAAAAATTGCAAGGGAGAAATAGATTGTTCAATGTATTTAAATTTTCAGTTTTCTATTTAATACCAATTATAATATGGTTTTGCTTAGTTGTTGATGCTTCTTAATCTTTCTGATTCAGAAGTGAGAGTTTAAGGAGCCTGAAGTTTATCTCTTTCAGTTAAGAAACACAAATGTTTATGAACATGTGAGATAAATCTGATACTTTGATATTTTTTATATAGATAACTCACTACTGTTAAGAGCTTCTATATGGATCCTACAACTTTACTTAAAATATATTATTGTGAATATGCCTGAAATTATTTAGAGATGTGCAACTTAGCAAGGACAAATAATACTCAGGCATTTCACATATTGAAATATAAGAACCATTACAAAATTAGATTCAATGCCTGATTAAGAAAAAATCAAAATATAAATATTCAATGGAGACAAGATAAGTGGAAGGCATGAATGCCAAAGACACATGCAAGGATGTTACACAGGATATTAAATGAGAGTAAGCAATGCACTGCAATATTGTCATAAAATGAAAAAAAGACCAACAGGAAGTTTCATTTTTACCCCCTACTCTGTCCAAATATGAGCTTATCATGGGCAAACTAACCCTGTCTGCCCTGCGACCTGCAACCTGTCTCAATGAGTAAATAATCCCATCAGTCTAGATTTTGTGATTTTGAGATGCAACCAAATGGTCTCAGCAGGAGTTTAAGAAAATAACATTCTTTTGTAATCTATCAAATGATTAGCATGCTTGTTTATACCAATTTTAATTTCCTCCTTTTATTCATTTTCTTTACATTTTTATTTTCTGTGTTCTATTTTATTTTTTTTTAATTTTAGTTATGTGGGTACTCTCAATGTATCTGTGCTTGGCATTGATTATCCCCATGCTACAATTTATCTTACCCTTTTGAGCTATATATTACTTAGGCTTTTGTGTGATCTTTATGATTTTAGGAAACGTAGATATGAAGGAAGATATAAACAGTTGCAAACAGATTATAACTTTTTATTACTGAAAACATCAAAGATGCAAAAGGAAAAAGAATACCAAAATTAACATCCGCGAATCAATAACCTAACTTCAAGTGTTATTAACTCATGTTTCAATTTCACACTCTCTTACTCTTCATCTTTGCTACACACACTGAAGCGAATCCTTAACCTCACAATATTTGATTTCTAAATATTTCATTATGCATTTCTAAAAGATAAAAAGCTCTTTAACATCTGCATTTTGCAATAATTGGTAGTAATATTTTCATATGTTACCATAGTATTACTTGAATTATTTCCTTCATCAATCCTCCTTCTTCCACTCTCCAATCCCCTTTGCCTCCTCTACAGGTCTCTCTCTGCATTATATAAAGTCCCTTATGATTTCTATCCTTTATCTTCATATATGAGGTAAAACATATCATCCTTGATTTTCTGAGACTGACTAATATTATTTAGTTTAATACTCTATAGTCCCATTCATTTTCCTGCAAATTACATAATTGTGTTATTTTTTATCTCTGAATAGGATACCATTGTGTTTATATATCACATTTTCTTTGTTCATCCGTTAATGGGCATGGGTTGGTTTCATAATTTGGCTATTGTAAATTGTGCTGCTATAAACATAAATATGAAGGTATCATGATAATATTCTGAATTTACTTATTCAGGAAAGATACCAAAAAGTAGTATAGGTCGGTGATATGGTGGTTCCGTCCTAGTTTTTGGAGGAATCTATATTGGTTGTACTAATTTATAATACCTCCACCAATATACAAAAATATCTACTTTCCTAATCTTCACCAGCATTTGTTATTATTTGTATTCTCCATGATTGTCTTCCTAGCTTTTTCTTCCTTTTGGGTGGGATCTCATTAAAGTTTTGATTTACATTTTCCTAATTGCTAGCAATGCTGAACATTTTTCATATACCTATTGACCAGTGGTATTTCTTTCAAGAAGAATCTGTTCAGTTATCTTCTCCATTTCTTGATTGGGTCATTTTTTTTAAGTGTTAAGGTTTTTGAGTTCTTTATATTCATTCTAGGAAGAGGAGGTTGTACTTTCTATTTCACTTCAAAGTAAAAAGGTCACTTTATGATCACAAGCATATCTATGTTTATAATTTTATGGGACATGCATTGTGTAATTTGAAGCTGTTTGATAACTTTTTATTTATTGAATTTTTATACCTTGAGGTAGAAATAGAAAAGCATTAGTATTCAAAGGGAATTGATTACAGCTACTTACTTGCTGTAAAATTATGGAATTTTTTAAACTTTTTATGGCTGATTAAACTCAATTGTGTGCATATACCACATTTTCTTTATCCATTTATTTATTGATGGACACCTACGTTGGTCCCATAATTTGGCTATTGTGAATTGTGCCATTGTAAACATGGCTATGCATGTATCAATATAGTATTCTAAATTTAATTATTTTGGAAAGATACTGAGGAGTGGTATGATGGTGTCATATAGAACTAGAGATAGCCGGGCGTGGTGGCGCACACTTGTAATCTCAGCATTTGGGAGGCTGAGACCAGAGGATCTGGGTTCGTGGCCAGCCTCAGCTACTTAGTGAGGCACTCTACAACTTAGTGAGACCTTGTTTCAAAATAAAGAATAAAAAATAGGGCTGGGGGTATAGCTCGGAGGTAGAGTGCCACTGAGTTCAATCCCCAGTACCGCAAAAAAAAAAAAAAAAAAAAGAACTAGAGAACATTATGCTAAGTGCAATCTTCCAGTCTCAGAAAGTCAAGAGTCAGATGTTTTGTCTCATATATAGGAAGTAGAGAATAGGGAAAAGAGAGACTTCATGATGTTAAAGGGTGAGACCATTAGTATAGTAGAAAGTGATTGGTGGGGGAAGTTGGAGAGAAGAAAACCTGAAGGCCCAACAAAAAAAGACCAAACAATATTATGTCCATATATTAAGAGATTACTAACAACCTTACTAGTATGCACAATTAGTGCAAAGGTGAGTAGTGAGATGGGGTTAGGAGAGAAACACACCAAAAGATTTCCTGTGCATATATGAATATCACTTTCAATCTCATTATGATGTATTATACCAGTAGAATAAAAAAAAGCCAAAAGTCATAAAATTACATTTCCCTGATTGCTAAGAATACTGACCATGTTTCATATATATGTTGGCCATTTGTATTTCTTTATTGAGAAATATATATTTAGAATGTTTATCATTTGGGTTATTTTGGGGGGGGGTTAGGTTTTTATATTCTTTATATATTCTGAATATTAAATCTCTGTCAGGGGAGTAGCTAGCATAAAGAAAACATAGATAAATCCTGGTACTATGTGGCAACACTGTACTACATATAAGGAGAAAGCTTGCACACACACACACACACACACACACACACACACACATATATACACACACACAGAGTTTGATACTATCCACTGGGGGATCTTAGAAAATATCCTCACAGATAAGGAGAGATGACTATAGCAACATTTATTAGCATCCATAAATGTAAAATATATAGTTATAAATTTCTCAAAAACACATAGAATATGGTCACATGTAAGCATTATTTTCATGTAGTGAATATTACATATATATGTCTAAATATATGTAGATAGGTACAGCCACTTTCATAAAACAAACTCTGCCTGATATAAAGACACACATAGATCCCAATACACTAATACTGGGAGACTTCAATACTCCTCTCACATCACTAGCCTGATCTTCTAAACAAAAGGTCACTAAAGATGCATCAGACCTAAAGAATACCATAAACCAAATGGACCTATTAGACACATAGACTCTTTCACCCAACTACAGCTGAATTCACATTTTTCTCAGCTGCACATGGAACCTTCTCCAAAATAGACCACATTCTGGGCCACAAAGCAAGCACTGGCAAATTCAAAAAATGTACCATAATTCCCTGCATCTTTTCAGACCACAATGGAGTAAAACTAGAAATCAACTCAAGAAGACCCAGAGTAACCATGTAAACACATGAAGACTGAACACCACACTGCTGAACAAGGATTGGGTTGTAGAAGAAGTAAGGGGAGAAATTTAAAAATTCCTAGGAACCAGTGAAAACAGAGACACAACATATCAAAACCTCTGGGACACTTTGAAGGCAGTACTAAGAGAGAAAATTCAAAATCACCAAATAAATAACTTAATGACACAGTTCAAAACACTCAAAAAACAAGAACAGTCTAACCCCAAAGCTAGTAGAAGACAGGAAATTATGAAAATCAGAGCAGAAATTAATGAAGCAGAGAATAAGTGAACTTACTGAAAATATAAAAATTTACTTTCCAAAATATAACATGAAGAAAAAGCCCCTCCACTGAGAAAAAATAAAATGTTTGCAATACAAATTTTCTTGATTGGAAGATCAAGAAAATTAGAAAACTGAAAATATAGTAAGTTGAAAATGCATTGAATATACCCAAACTATCAAGCATCATAACTTATAGTCTAGCCTACTTTAAACATGATTGGAACTTATATTAGCTCACAGTGATGCAAAATTATCTTACACAAAGCCTATCTTATATTAAGGTACTAAGTATTTAATGTAATTTATTGAATACCTGTATCTATAAAACACCAAATTTTACACTGCAGAGTACTGGTTGTTTACCTTTATGATCAAGTGACTAACTGACAGCTGTGACTTTCTGTAATTCCCAGTATTGTGAGAGAACACTGTGCTGAAAATTCCTAGCCTAGGATAAGAACAAAATTCAATATTTGAAGTAAGGTTTCTACTGAATGCATACCACTTTCTCCTCATTGCAAAGTTGAAAAAATAATGTCAAAACATTATATGTCAGGGACCACGTGTATTGGTCAAAGAACTTACTTACAGAATATAAAAATGATTCTTCTACTCTGGTTTCATTTTGGAGCCTATAAAATTTGACATTTTACTAAATAAGTCTTTTGATTTAATTGTAAGATTACAAACAACAGAAGTGTTCACAATCTAGAATACCTCACAAAAGATAATTAGAAATAAACCAAACCCATATGAAATCAACATTAACATCATTAGTTCTCAGAGGAATCAGATATAAAGCAATGGAATACTATTCAGCAATAAAAACCAATAAAATATTCAGACACCATGAAAGACTCAAAAAAATGATTCTCAGCAAATTTCTATGATAGAAACAAAATGGTTACAGCCTACAATACTATGAATGTATCATTCTAGAAATAATGAAAATTAATCTGTAGTAATTGAAATCAGATCAGTGATTGAAGTGGAGTTGGGGTAAAAACTGACTGCAAAAGAAAACAACAGTACTTTCTGAAATGAAGAAATGTTTTTTCTTTCTTTCATTTTTGGTATTGGGGATTTTACTTGGGCAGTCCACCTCCAAGCTACACTCCCAGTCCTTTTTAAATATTTTACTTCTAAAACCAGGTCTCACCAAACTGCTGAGTGTCTCACTAAGTTGATGAGGCTATCCTTTAACCTGCAATCCTCCTGCCTCGGCCTTCCAAGTACTGAGATTACAGGCATACACCACCATGCCCAGCTAAGAGAATGTTTTAAATCTTGATATGCAGTAGAGTTACATTTATTGAAACTTGAACCATACACACTTGTCATATTAATTTAATAATAGGTGAATTAAACACCTAATGAGTTTGAAAGAAATTTAGGATCAACTTGAGAATGTATATGAAAATCATGACTAGTATGATGTACCAATTTGAATTTAAACCATGGTATTCACTTTTAAAACATCAATATCTATAAGCACCACCAAATTCATAGGCATTGCATTTGGAAATACAGACAATAAAATTACGATCCAAAGAGATTTATTTGTATAAGATCCTCATCTAGTACTAGAATATGTCAAAATTATTTAAAGTTGCACTCAGTTTAAATAAATTGTTCACTGTGCACATGTTGAGTTATATCCAGATTGTTTCAAATCACCATGAAGCATTTTTCACTGAACCAATAGTGACCTGTTTTTCTATGTAATTATTTTATGCTCACCTTCGTTACCCAGGTGAGTGATGACAACACTGCTATTTGGAAATGTGAATTTCCTTTGGGGATGAGGAGAAGGCTAGATTATGATGGTGATGGCTGAATAAATGGGAGAAGTTGAATGGATATGTTTGGTAGATAAACATCTTTAGGAATCTCAAATGTTGACATGATTATTTCCAGTTGAGAAATGTCATGTGCATTTCCAAATGGATACTGTATTTTATAATATGTATTCTGCATCACTGTACTGTGAAATTTCAATCTAGTGTAAACAATAGGAGAGTGTATTATCCTGATTTAGTTATCAAGCACCATCAAGCCTCAGTTCTTCAGCTCATGGAGCATGTCTAAAAGGTTCAAATCAAAGAATTGAGATGAGTCCCAGTTTCTAGACAACACTTCCACAATGAAACTGTAATATATAGCTGATCTATGACAAAGATTCTAGAGTGACCACGGTTTAAAACCTTGACAAAATCAAACTATTTTATTTCATGTAATTCAGTTCCAAATGTAGGAATTTAGCACTACCCCAGATTAAGTTGTTTGCAAAGTATATGACTTGATCATCAAAAGTTGGTGGGATATATTTACAAAGTTCTCATAATTTTGCTAATTTATTTACATAGATTTTTAGTAAGGAAAAATAAGAATTCACATGTAAACTCTTGGCCTTTATAGCTTGTTATCTTTTTGCTGAGTTAAAAGAGAAATATCAGAGAGCATTAAAAAATTCCCAGGAGAAGTAACTTATTTCAAATAATGTACTTACTCTTTACAGAATAGGGAGGAATAGGGTACATTTTTACTAGCATTTACAATTGATGGAAGATGTTAGAGGGAGCAAAACACCATAGATATGAATGATTTAAAATTGTGAAAGGCAAAAAAAAGAGAGAGAAATGATTTTTCTGGTAAGTCATGTGTAAAGAAGAGTGTTATTAATATTGCACATTAAATGAAAGACTATCTTTAGAGCACTTTTATGTCACCAAGATTTCAGACACACCTCTAGTCATAACAGTTAGAAATAAATGAGCCATGGTTGATCACAGAGCTCATTCTCTGCCACATTCACTTCAGTTTTCCTGAGAGCAGATGTAGAAATGATCTTAACCAGAAGGCCAGAAGAATACTCCATTTCAGAATTCATGACAGTTATTATAATTTCAAAAAAAGAAGCAAAACAGATACCAATAACAGATGGTCTAAAAGTTACTGTGCACATTTAATGTATAATCTTGCTAAACAACAGGCTATAATTTAAATGACAAAAAAGAAAAAAATGGAATATTAAAGCTAGAGATCAGATAATTTTAATGAATTTCTTGTTGCAGAGAGCTTGATTTACTTGTCTACAAGACAATGAATATGTGAGTATGGTGTAGTCCAAATTATTTGGTAGTTTTGTTAGCATACATTTAATTTTGTAAAATATTTTGTTACTTCAAAGGGCACCTATTATATCATGTATTACCTAACTTATATTTCATATATTTATCACTAGTTTAAGTTTCATTTTCAGATCATTATATAGCAAACTGCATTTCAACTAACTTTTAAAAAATTGAATTTTATTTAATTTGGAGTCATAATTATACTTTAAACTACTGAATTTAAGCAATCTATTTGTAAATAAAATAACCTAATAGAGATTCAGTGTACCAAATATATTCTTGCAATTCTTCAATAAGGATTTTTCTCAAAACCTGATGCCCTCATCCTCACTAAAGCAAACTAGTGATTTACATTTTCCTTAGTCTTTCACCACCCTCAGAAACAGAAACTTCACTTAATGAACTAGACCTCTTTATTCCTAGAACGTCTTTAACTTAGCTCTCAAACATGAGCAGAAATTTCAGCACTGGTTTTCTTAATAAAATAAAATTTCACGATCCACATTGTCTTTATAAAATAAACAATTTGAATTAGAGAGCCAGGCAAGAAAGTTAAGTGGAGAATCTGTGATGAACTATTGGGTTAGCTGCCTAAAATAAAGAGGTTCACAGTGAAAAGATTACCACCTCCCAAATGCAAAACATACCTCAACCTCTTCAGTGAAAAAAATATAAATAT
>PVLC010046422.1:0-11434 GCA_004027655.1 Graphiurus murinus | reverse complement strand
GAGAAGACGGGGCATAGGAGGGTCTCCAGATGAAAAGGAGTGATCCTCGATAAGCAACAAAGTTGATTTAATTGTAGTGGACGCAAGGGGCAGAGGGACGCCCTAAAGCACATGATGTACTTACACAATCATATCAAGGTCACTCACTGAAGTGAACCTGAGGGGGAGGGAGGGGGAGGGGATTGGGGTGGGAATTGGGAAAGGGGTCAAATGAGAGTTGTGTGCAAATATGTTGTTAACAACTCGTACTTAACAAAGATATATGCTATATTGCACTAATTGCTACAATAAAAAATTTTAAAAAAATGAAGGAAAAGTGAAAAGTAGTTTCTGATTAAAAATAAAAAGGGAAAGAGTATTCTTTGGCTCTGAAAAAATAAATAAATAAATAAAATCAGGGCCCAAATAGATCTGGATTAAATCCTTGGCTTTGACAAAGTCTAGATAAAGTGGCTTTAGGCTAATTAATTTGTGACTCTGCTTTTTCGTCATTCAAATGGGAATAATGTCATCCAAGATCATTTTGAGTACTAAGATTAAAAATGAATGCAAAGTTCTTAGCATAGTACCTGACATATTATAAACAACTCAGTCTTTCAAAATCCATTATGAAGTTACACATTAATCATTGAAAGAGCTTGCATAGTCTTAAATTAACCAAGCCATCATATAAATTATAGTTATCTAAAGTTGTTTAGGTTGGAAAATATAGTAATAGATTCAGAATGAATTATATATAATCATGAAAAATGCTTGGAAAAAATAATAACAATTCTAAAATTTTGTGTTTAAGAATTGCTATCAGGCTGCTAATATGAACTTCCTCTAAAAGGTACAGTATTATCCAGTACTAGCCATATCATAGCTGGGTTTGTTTATACTTTTTGCCTTGTTAACTTTTAAAGATGCACCAGGAAGACAACCAATGCAACAATCTTCCCTCAAAGCATCTATCTTGGTGAATGATGCTTAGTGTGAACCCTCACCTCACCTGACAACAAAGCAATGTGTAAATCAGCAAGGCCAGGAACAAAGGACAAAAGGATTAACTGGCATTGACCCCACCCTGCCATTTTCAGCTCAGACTTCCTCACTCTGCCTTTATTTTTACATCAATTTAGTGAGATGAGCAGCTGTCTGACATTGCCTCCCTCACATTGGTTTGAGGTTTTACCTTAATTTCAATTTTTGTTCCTTTTTGAGCTTAAGTTCATCTAACACATATCTGACTTGGCCCAAAACGATTAGAATCAGGCCAATTTCCATGGCCAAAGCTAATAAGTCTTTACTGATCTCCTTGTATGGCCAAGTATATTCTCAGATTAAATGAAGAACACTCTAGGTAGCCACCAGCCTTGTATTTTCCTCCTTTAAGAAATAATGAACTTCTTTGCTTATAGAGGATCTCTCCTTTTCATCTGGGGACCCTCCTATGCCCCATCTTCTCCCTAGCATCCACATATTAGGGAGAACATATGCTTCTTTACTCTTTGTGACTGACTAATCTCACTTAACATAATGTTTTCCAGTTGCATCCATTTCTCTGCAAAGAACATGATTTTGTTCTTCTTTATGGCTGAGTAAAATTCCATTGTGTACATATCCCATAGCTTTGTAATCCATTCATCTGTGGTTGGACATCTTGGCTGCTGCCATAGTTTGGCTATTGTGAATTGAGCTGCTATAAACATAGATACACATGCATCGGTCTGATAATTTGTTTTCCATTCTTTTGGATATATACCCAGTAGTGGTATTGCTGGGTCATATGGTAGGTTCATTCCCATTCGTCTGAGGATCCTCCATACTGTTTTCCACAGTGGTTGCACAAGTTTGCAATCCCACTAACAATGTACTAGGGTTCCCACTTCTCCACACCCTCGCCAGCAGGTGTTGTTGTTCATGTTTTTTATGATTGCCATTCTGACTGAGTTAGGTGAAATCTCAGGGTAGTTTTGATTTGCATCTCCCTGATTGCCAATGATGTGGAACATTTCCTCATACATTTATTGGCCATTTGTATTTCTTCTTTTGTGAAGTGTCTATTTAGATCCTTTGCCCATTTTTTGATTGGGTTATTTGCTTTCTTAGTTCCAATTTTCTTGAGTTCTTTATATATCCTAGATATTAGACCTCTATCTGAAGTGTAACTGTCAAAAATTTTCTCCCACTCTGTAGGTTTTCTGTTGAGGTTCTTGATAGTTCCCAGATGAAAAGGAGAGATCCTCGATAAGCAAAGAAGTTGATTTAATTGTAGTGGATGCATGGGGCAGAAGGATACCCTAAGGCACTTGGTGTACTTACACAATCATATCAAGATCACTCACTGAAGTGAACCTGAGGGGGAGGGAGGGGGAGGGAATGGGGTGGGAATTGCGGAAGGGATCAAATGAGAATTGTGTGTAAATATGTTGTTAACAACTTGTACTTAACAAAGATGTATGCTATATTGCACGAATTACTACAATAAAAAATTTTTAAAAAATGACATGAAATTTCATATATATAAAAAAAAGAAATAATGAAGCCTGGCCCCCTTTAAGTATAGAGATTGTAATCTTTCTGTGCTTTGGCATAGATGACAGCCACTTTCAGAGTAGTTGCCATCATTATATAATCTATCATTTATTATTATCACATTACATTTTTTTGAGAACTAAGTAAGTATCTGACACTGTGCAAAGGCTTATGTAGATATTATTCCACTTAAATTTAACTGGAACATTACATCACAAAGCTATGGAAAAACTTAAGCTTGTAGAACACTGGAGGAAAGAATTCCAATTTAAACTAGGGTAGATGTGAAAACTAGGCCTCAATTTTTATGGCCTATGCCTCTCTGTATACCTTGAAGTGCACATCAAAGGCTAAATCTAGAACTGGGAGAAGAAACTTTAGAACTAACCCAGTTAGCATTTCTGTAAAATAATGTTTGTGAAATGGTAGTTTTATTTTCCCTCCCACTATCTTACTGCTTTATGATTAGAAAAAAATATTTTGACAAGTCATTGAAATTTCTAGTAAAATACTTTAAGCAATGACAATTTATGACTGTCATCAAACCTTAGATTGACAGCATTGGATCATCATCTATTACAGCAAGACTGGAAAATCTTTATTTGTTTCTATCTAGCTTTGAATTCTTTGAATATTGCTCAAATATTCTTTTCTCTTTTAAATAAAAAGAACCAAGGAGTGTTCTATGGTTCAGAAAGAGCTGAAGAAACTCAGGTGCTGGAGACCAGTCATCAAAGAAGCGGTAGAGCCTGGGGGTCCCTCATTACGTGGATATTGAGAAGAGGTCAAGAGCGAGTGAGAGTATGCTTACACACCATGTATGTTAAGACGCATCTGTTTTAATTCATCTCATGAGTGATATTTATGTTCATTACAAGGTATACAAAAAGAAGAATTTTTACAGCCTTATTTTGACCTAGAGTTAAGTGGGTACATTTTTAACTACAAAGGCTATTTCCTATAGTGTTTGCTAAGATTAGAGGAGCAGCAGAAGTGTACAAAAATACAAAAGTGTAAATGAATTATTCTTTTAGTGGAGAGCAGGGTTAAAGGTTAAAAGTGAAGGAAGAGCAGGGTTAAAGGTTAAAAGCGAAGAAGAACTATTCATTAGATAAATCTTTCCTATTTGCTCAGGCAGCTAGAAGGTAGCTGGTTAATAAGTTTTTAGGTAATCGGAGAGTTTGGCAAGTTCTCTGTCTTGAAGCTTATTTTACTTATGATAAGAAACCTAAGTTCTCTTGACTCAGTTGCCGATATTTGTAGAGTTAATGGATACCTCTGAGCCAGGGCTAGGCCTTTGTTCTCCTGATGGCTCAATCTGTACAGCATCCTGAGCCTCTTAAAAAATCTTTTAATGTGGAAGCAAAGCCCAAATTTCCAGAATAAAATAATGTAAAGCGAGAAATGTCACACGTCCCTTATTTAACAGGCCGAGCCTTGCTCTTAGACCTTACTGGTTAAGGTAACGCCGCCTCAGGCAATTAAATGCATAAATCTAAAATTTTGTTTAAAAAAATGTTTAATAAAAATATTTAGTTGGTCTTATGCAGCTTATCATAGAATGTCAAAGTATTTCATAGGATATATCCTTTTGAGCTATGAGATTATAAGAAGCACACATAAATAGTAAACTTCTTTCAGCCTGCTTTCTTCTTTTTGCCTTTTTTTTTCAATTTGAGAGGAAATTCCAATACCTGGGTATTTTAAAATGTCTGTTCTATTCATTTGCTTTACTATAAATCCAGCATCAAAACTATGGAGAGATTTCTTTAAAAATGAAATTATCATACATAAAGGCTGGATTTTAGAACCAAATTGAATTGCAGTGTAACTTGTCCTCAATTTTCTGATTATTTTTTGTGTGACCATGGACAAGGTATTTCCTTGCTTTCTCACTATAATATAAAGTGGAAGGTAGATAGATAGCTGATATTATAATATATGCTATATATGTATATATACATATATTATACCATGTATATAAATATGAGTTGTGCATCTGTGTGAGTCAACATCTACTTGCAAACCTTTCCTATTTCCATAAATCCACCTATTTCAAACAAACTTACCTATCTTGAATAAATGAAATTATGCTAGAAAAAAAATTGCTATAGTTTAATACCTATTTCCTCCAGAAATGCTGGCCATTACAAATATAACCAATAACATTGGCACTTGGAAATACCAAGAAGGAAGAAGTCTTGAACAGTTACTGCTGAGTGATATTTACTCTGTCGATCCCAACATGAACTCAGATCCTGTATGGAGTGCAGATGCCACTAAGGAAGCCAGAGGAAATTCCAGCCACTGGGTACAGATAGACTGAGGGTTTGGATGAAAATAGAATGGGTGGAGATAAGAAAAATGAAATGTGAGTATTTACCAAACATACAATAGTGATCTGCCCTACACAAGTGTGCTTCAAATCTGGAGCATATATGGGTTGACACGTATTTTCTCTACCTGCACAGACTATTTAATGCTAAGGTTAATTTGCAGTTCTCTACAGCACAGAAACCTGCACGTTGAAACAGCACCCCATACAGTCTTTGAAACTCACAAAAATCCTGTGAGAATAATAATTTAATTTCCATTTGAATTATGTTGGCGAAAAATTTAAAGGAATGAAAGAAAAAATAGGTGATTAGAAATAGGTGAATAGAAAAGGAAAACTACCTATTCAGAACCTACTTAGGGAATGTCTTAGATGTATTAAATCATTACTTTATTTACTTTCACAATAATCCTATGGGGTAAGATTATTTTCCCATTCCATTTTTATTAATGAGAAAAAATAATGAAGCTCAGAGAGGGTAGGCAACTCATCTGCATGCAGAAAGACAGAGTATCAACTTGCTGGGATATGAATCTGCCTTTACTACCTTCAAAACTAGCTAATACATAATGTATTAGACACCTATCAGAGTACACCTGTGCTCCCATGATGAAGTCAAGTGTGTGTGCCATCTGAAAGCCCTACACTGCCAATCTCTATACCAATGCCCATCACTGGAACCAGTCTATCTCAGGAACTCTGAGTTATACTTCCTTCAGAATTATGACCATCCACCTCTGCCTTCAGGTCCCGGAGCAATGAGCCACTATTTAATCTAAAATGATTTTGCTAATTCTTGCTTCTGTTGTGGTTGCTTTTATTATTATTATTATTATTATTATTATTATTATTATTAATTATTTTTATTATTATCATACAATATAGATGGTGTATTATTATTAATTTTTTTAAAAAGTAATACTTTAAACTTCGATCTCTTCAGGCAAGTTTTTGTATGATAAATTTTGCCAATTTGGACTAAAAGAGCTTGTTGATTTGTGGACACAGTCCAGTAAAATTATTGTCTATCTTAATGAGAATGTGGCTATACCATATTCAGTCATTTTTATTAAATACTTCAATTTCAGCAGAATGGAGTCTAACATAATAAAAACCTGAATTTTTTCAAGCTAAGAGAAATATGTAGACGAACAAAAATAGTCTAGGCAACTTGGGGTTTGAATTTTGGTGAGTTAATTAAGACAAATATATATTAATTAAGACAAATATATATTATTTTTCCCAGGGTTGTTTTCTATATCTTTACTCCAAAGACAACTTTCAATGCTCTTTCACAAACAGCTGACAGTGTCTGTCTTCCAAGATGAAACAAGAAAAAAGAAAACAACATAGAATACCTCTAGTACATCATTGGGGAAGAGCCTTCTTAATTTCCTTCAACTTACTCTACTTAATTTGACAGTTGGAAATGTTCTCTCATTTGGTCCCCAAAACTCATTGGTATACACAGCTCAGCGAGCTTAATTTTATTACAGATAGTATCCAAATGCTTTTTAATCATCCATGATTATGATGAGCACCAGCAAGACTTTACTTAACAGGAATACTTAGCAGTGTATGGAGCTGGTTAATAAAGTTGTCTGCCTGTCCCAGTCTCTTTCTGTTACATGCTGGTTCTGAGATGCAACTGCCCTAGCTCTAATCTTGAGTTTCAAGCCTTTGACTGTGCAGCAAGACCCCATCCGCTCTACCTTGTTATCACAATATCTGTGACAGCTCCCATAGAGCAGGGGATCAGATCTCCTTGGTATTATTAGCATATGAAAGGAAATGACTGCAGACAGTGCTGAGGAGGAAATTTTATTTTCAAACTGCAAAGCATTTCTTAAAGCTTATTTTGGAAAGAAGGAGTCAAATTGAAAGAACACTGATCAAATAAAATCATTAGTATTCTCAAATATTCACATAAAATTCTGTCAGCAATGCCACTTTGGATATACTAAACTCTCATTTACTCATAGAAGATATTCATGTTTGGGAAATATTTTCTATATTACAATATTCACAACTATCAATTAAAGTTCCTGAAATGTACGTATGTATGTACATTTATATAATTTTAAAAGTGACTGGAATGCATAGGTAAAAAAGTTAGAAAAAAAGTTTAAAATGATGTATTCCTTAAGGAAAATCTACTTCTGAACACTAATATTTGGTTGATTATTTTATACAGTTTACCACCTAAGTGAATATATAAACTAAACTAGTTATCAAAGAAAAAGAATTAATAACTATGTAATTAAAAGAACTTTTAGTATACACAGTGAATATAAGAAATATGTGGGGTTTTTTTCTTGCTTTCCCATGTCAGTATAAGGAAAAACTTAGCTCATGACCTCATAACTTTTACTTCTGAGTAAGTTATAAATACTAGGGCTTGAATAGAATGAAAAAAGAATAGGCAGAGTTTAGGAGTAAATGAATATATGGATACAGAGCATTGAATAAGACCTGTGTTTCTACACTATCTTTTCAATTCACAATGAATAATCATGGTAGTTACTTTATTGTGTTTAGATCCATTCTGAACCTGTTAGCAATCCACCTAGAGATGGCTAAAAAGAAAAAAATAGTAGCCAAGGTAAGAAGAAAGTGTCATTCCTTCCATACCCAAAAAAATAACAAAGTTTACCAAAATTACATCTTCCAAGGAAAACAATGCTACTATTTTGGTGTCAATAAGAAACTTAAAATATTCCAAAAATACTTTATTTGAAGAAATATAGAGTTTTCAAAACTTGGTATGCTAATATCAGGTAGTTTTTGTTTCCCTATATTAAAATTTTCTACATACTTTGCTAGTTCCTTTCTTGGACTTCAAAATCTCTCCTAGGATCTAAATTACATAAAGATGAGAAATGGAACTGCTACTCATGTAACTACAATTCAGAGAAAGGCAACAGGTAAGTCCTAGTTGTTAGAGATTTTACTGTAATTATGGCTTTTCCAATTATTTATCCCTCTAATTCCAAAGTAGCATATAATCAGTGCCAAATAATTTAGAGTAAAGAGTTCATGAAGAAAATTGAGATAACTCTACTACCCAGAACAAATCTCTGTTAATAATCTTGGGCATTGTTTCCAGAGTTATAGTTCTCTCCCATGTGTGATATCACAGGCTACTACCACAAATACTTTTACCAGTACCCACCAAGATTATTATTTTCCTTATTATTAGAACTTTATTTCCCATATACGTTATTTCCAGCACACTTAAATATATATAGTGCCTATCATCTATAAAATATTACATTTACATATATATGTACATGTATATACACATATACAAATACATATACATATATACTGTTACTGGTATATTGTAGTCTTTCATTATATATAGCAATATGAGGTATTTCAACAATTTCATTGTTTAGTCTTTCCACTGGTCCATTAACCACTTAAAACTAGCCAGTACCCACCCTACTGCAATAAATTATAATATTATTGACACTGGGATACTGAGCAGATGGTTGTGTCCTTTGGTATTTCCTCACCAGAAACACTCAGTAGTCAGAGAAAAGCTCTCTTCATTGCTACTTCAATGTCATGTGTTTTTTCCTAATGCTCTGGACACCCTAATACTCTTGCTAGTTTGTCTCACTAGATATGAAATGCAGACTTGTATCAGGCTCCATCCTGGCTCCTACTTCTCTCTCCAAGGCAGCCTCAGCCATGACAAGAGATTTAATTACCATGTGCAAGGGACACACAGACATATCAATCACCTAGACAGCTTCATAAAATTCTGCATCCATTTATTTGCCTAACTCCCTACATTTTTATTAAATTTCTGAAAAGTCACTGAAAATCTTTGGTTATACTTTCAACTATAAAGAGCTTAGAAGTTTTCACTTCTTCCTTACAAGAAGATCAAACTGCAAAAAATAAAAAATACTGTTTTCTTTTCTTGGGGCAATGGAAAAACTGAAGTTGCAGGGACAGCTTCCACCCTAAAATCTGAAATCTGGAAAGACAAGTAAATCCAGAGTCACAGTGGAGATATCCTAATCTGGAACAGGAGATGCCAGAGACCTCAGCTGAGAGCAGTGTTTTGATGACAATTTTGGAAAATAGTTGGAGGTTTCACCTTCACCAGTTTAAGAATAAAACACTTCTCGAGTCTGCAGTGCCTGGCTGCTGACTAGACACCTGGCTCATGTGGTTTTTTGGGGGGTTATCTCGACTCTCCAGGGTGGTGGGCCCGGCCGTCGACACTCTCCTTCTCGCTCAGTCCTGGCAGGCGAAGGCTGCTGGTCCACTTGGTCAACCCCATGTTGCCTGGGACATAACATCTCGTGCCCCCCCCCCCGTGTGAGGACCAGGATTCTGCTGACGAGCTAATTGGACTTCCAGTGAGTGTACCCCCATAAGATACCGCAAGAACCGTATCAACCACGGAGAGGTTCCACCTGTGTACCCCACTCTTGCAGCGCTCAAAAGCTATTTTCCTCCTTGTCCAAATACCCTGGTTCAAGAGAGGCACAGTCCAATGCTGCCTTCCATCATTCACCCCCCTCTGGAAGTACAGTCAGGTACCCCTGTCTCCCCTGATCCCCCCTGAACATTGTTGGGGCATGATTCTTTGGAGTCGCCTGAGGAACCCCCCCCCGACCCATTTGGGAATGCTCCTCGGCCTCAATCTTGCCTCTACCCCTCTTCACCCCAGCAACCTGAGGCCCCGGGACATAGTTCTGCTCCTAAAGGGCCCTCCAACCCCCTTCGGGAGGCTTCTGCCCCCTACCCTGCCTGGAGCCAAGCGCTCCATCAGGCTTGCCAAATTTGGGCACAAAGACTGCCATTGGTTCTGATGTTCCTACGGGTGACAGGGCAGAGTCTCCCTCTCCCCTTCCCCCTCCCTGAGGTGGGGAGGGCCTCCAGGCAGAACCAACAGTGCCCCCTGTTTGCCACCTTTACCCAGTTAACATTAACCCTGGGGGTAATAGGCCTGCGCCCTGGTACACCTGGGAGCCCAGTGATTTAAAAGAGCTTAAAAAGGCCATCCTAGAGGATGGCCCCAATTCTCCATGGGCTGAGAAAATCCTCCAGGGACTCGCTTACCAAAATTGCACAATACAGGAGATGGAGGAGAGGCACACAATGCCACCACTGCCACCGCCACAGCCACAGGCCTGCTGGCTCCCGGAGGGCACTGTCCCCGTGGCTACTCACAGGCACTGAGAGGGGCTCTGGGCCTCAACTGCCGCCGTCTCTCATCTCCCTCACCTAAACTGGGCCTAGCCTCACAGCGGCTCAACTCTCAAACTTCCACCCTCACCCCCAATCCTAAGGGCCACTGCCCCACAGAGGGTTCCTAAAATACAATGAACCCCGGGACCTCCCGTATGGGTGGAACAGTGTCCACTCCCAACTGTTAAGCTCCAGCAGTTGCATGTTACCGTTAAACAACAGGTCCAGGCTGGGCACCTAAAACGCTCTAACAGCCCATGGAATTCTCCAGTGTTTGTAATCAAAAAATGTAGTGGTAAACAATATACAGAGAGCCATAAATAATTCAACCCTTACGTGCTTTGACCCCACCCTTCCCGTCCACCTTGCTGTGCTCAGTGGAAGTCCAGTCTATACTGCTCTCCTCTCACAGAAGGGGGAGCCCTTACACTGGATACATCTTTCCATTGGGGGAGCCCCTTGAGTATACTCTGCCCCAGATCAAATAGCTGACTGCATCATTAAAGGGCGGGACTTGTCCGTCCGACTCACAGATGTGATCCCCCGGTCATCATCGTTCCCTTTCAATTGACAGATTTCACCTGACTTGAGAGGAACCACAGCAGGTTAGCCCTTGCCCTAGAAGGGTTCCTGGAAGAATTGAGCTGCCAGTACGGGCCCTACAAGTGGGCATTCTCTTTCTCACGCTTAGCCTGGGAACCTGCCCCCCCCCGCCCCGACTATTTGCTAATGTGCCTGACCCCAATGGTCCTACTGAGTTTACTGATGGTGGCAAAGCTGGAGCAGCCATAGTTTTATATGCCCCAGGCCGGTGCCATGCCCCACCTGCCAGGACCATCAGATCCAAGGTTCCGCCCAGTTCAAAGAACTCTATGCCATAATTATGGCACTGGCTGAGTGAGATTCCAGTCTCTTTCAACTTGTTCTCAGATAGTCTTTATGTTGTTCACCTCCTGCCCACCTTAGCCAATGCCTACATCAGGTTTGATAATAACCCCATAACCCCTCTTATGATCCAGGTCCAAAACCTGCTTAAACAGAGAATAGCCCCCTTGTTCCTCCAACACCTCCGAGGCTACCAATCCTTCCCGAGCTTCCTAACAGAGGGCAACTCCCTCGCTGATAGGTTGGCCACTACGGGCACCATCGCCTGCTACTCCCTGGCTGAGGCCACAAACCTCCATGGCCTCACCCATACAAACTGGAGAGGGCTTCACCACAGATTTCCACAGGTACCGGTTAAAGATCTCAAAAAGATTATCCGGACCTGTAAAAGCTGCCAGCCATTCTTACTGACCCCTCCACTTCAACAGCAGGGAGTCAACCCCCGAGGCCTGCGCCCCAACAGCCTCTGGCAGGCTGATGTTACCC
>PVLC010046421.1:0-11472 GCA_004027655.1 Graphiurus murinus | reverse complement strand
CAAATGCAACGTGATTAGAAGCTTTCTTTCTTTTTCTGTCTCAGTGGTTTCTGAGCACAAACAACTTGACAAGTATCCCATGAGCTGCCCCTCCAGCAGGTGCTCTCTGTCCTGTCTCTATCAGCTGTCCAGAGCTCTCAGAAAATGAAGATAAAGCAATTTCACACTTGTCTTTAAGACTCCCAGATACAGTGTCCTATTGAATTACTTTCAAATGTATGTTATTATTTTCATGAAACAGATGTTGTTCTAATAAAAATACATAGATATATGAACAATTGAATAGAGTTCTAAAGGCTGTAGATTTGCTTTTTAAAGTCTAAAAAGTATAATAGTGGTTTATGGTATCTTTTCTCTAACTTTGGTGCTTTTTTTCTAAACATGATATCATGAAGAATAATAATCTATTGAACAAATTAAATTGCTCCAAAAAAATAGTTTCATTTCCTGCTCTGAAACAATCCATTAAACAACCCATAATTTACTAAGGTAAATGCAGGAAAATTGCTACATCTTTCTGCAAATACTTTAATAATCTTGAACATGCACCATTTTAATATCGTAACCTGTAGTCACACTGGTTTAGTGTTACTTTGGCAGACAAAATAATAAGGGTATAATTAAGAAGATGTCATGAAATTTTCTATATCTTCAGTTTTTATTCGCAGCAATAAATTACATTTTCCAAAGCAGCAGATTGAAGGTGAGAGTAATTTTCAGAAAAGGTAGACTAGATTTTGAATTTAAAGAAAGAAAAATGTCTTTATAATGCAATAAAGTCTTCATCAACTTTGATACTTGGAGTAAAAGTACACTTAAGCTTTTGATGTGAAATCTACATAACGGATTAAAATTACATGTTAAAAGTAAAAATAATATTAGTCATTTCAAATTTTTAGAGAAATTTTTACTTATTAAAGATTCAAAGCAATTTTTAAAGGCTTAGCCATTTCAAATTACCCATCTCTTTTCATTCCTTCACATTTTTCCCCTCCTTCATTTAATATTTTCACACAGTAAAAATATATAAATAATCATGGCAGTATTTAAATTAAATTGCACATGTAAACATATAAATGTGACATTTACAGTAAAACAAAAATCCTGCTTTCCTTTAAGATCTCATTTCTTAATACCCATAATCTCAACACTCATTCATGTTTAGTTGAGAGTTGTTTAGGAGGGGTCAATTATTCCTCTAACCCCACCAGTCTGGCCCTATATAGGCAGTGTGTCCTATTTTCACCAATGAAAACCCTGTTATGACTTGTGATGTCTCACCTTGAGTAGACCTCAGTCCCTAGTTATTTAGTCAAACATTTATGCAGGTCCTGATATTAATTGATTTTTGTGGATAAAATTCAAATGACTCTCAGTTGACTTTGAGTAATGATTATACTGGATAATCTGGTGATCCTGACTCAGTCTGTAGGAAGGCTTGACATGTGAGCCTGAGGATTCCTTACATGGTAAATAATTCTGCCTGTGGATAAGAGCTTTGAACCCTCTCAAGAGTCCCTGCCATGCTCTTCTCTTTCTATATCTGCCTCCCCTGTGATTTTCAGATTTGCCTAGCCAACTCCTGCAATTGTGCAAACCAAGCCAATGCTAGTCCCATATATGAACACATGAATGGAAATGTTGAACCCTGGCTGATATTTCCTTTGACAAAGAGGTAATGGTGTAGTCACGGGTAATTAGAGATTAACCCGGTGTACGTAGAAATGGTGTTCCAAATGGACATAGGGGTTGCTGATAGAATCCTAAAACTTCCAGATACATTCACAGCTCCCATGTTCATCTCTGAAGGATCTGATGTTCAAGATTCCCCATTGCATCCACTGAACCATTCCTATTCCAAGTACCTTCCCTTCTCTAGCAGCACCATTACTTTTTTTTTTTTTTTTTGGTACTGAAGATTGAACCCAAGGGCATTCTACCTATGGCTACCCCCTGGTTCTTTTTATCTTTTTCTTTTGATACAGTCTTGTTAAATTGATGAGTCTGGCCATGAGCCTGAGATCCTCCTGTCTCAGCCTCCCAAGTACTGGGATTACAGTGCAACATCACACCTGGCTAATGTCATTACTTTTACAGAGTTTCATTGGGTCTGCAAGTGAAGATTTTTTGTTTTTTTTCTGTTATTCTCATCATCAGATTTGGGGCCAGTTTTCTGCTCTCCAGCTGCATAAGTTGAGTGTGTCCTTGCTCCACAGCTTCATGACTTTCTGAGTTTGTATTTTGCTCTAGGAGAATAGTAACAATTTTGAAGTAGTAAAAATATTTGGTAATAAGATTAATATTGTGAAATAGAGTGGGGTGAGAATTGGGGAAGGGTTAAATGAGAAATGTGTACATGTATGCTTTTACCAGCTTGTATCTAACAAAGATGTATGATCACAGTGCACAAATTAAAAAATAGTTGTGTAATATGTTTTACTATAATCTAATTCTTAGAAAATTACTGATTAGTGGTTTTTGTTTGTAGAAACTCCATTAAACTAAGAAGACTCTGGATAGAACATTCCTAACCTTCTAGATAAAATTGCTTTTGCTATAATTTTTAATAACTCTATAACTACAGCTGATAACCTTTTAAATTAAAGAGGGACAAGACCAAATGACAACATTTACTTCATTCAATGTAGAATACTCTGTTCAGCTCCGTGACTGAAATCAGAAACAAGAATTAGGTAAACAAAGATACTTCTTAAATTTTCCACAAATCTAGCTTTAGAAATTTACTATGAAATAAATAGGTATGATTTCTTTTAGCTGCACCTTTATTATTATTTTTTTCTTTGAAATGGCTCCTGGTATTTTGTACTTGTAGGATTTGTAAAAAGGTTTCCTCTAATAAATCATCTCTCATTTGAGCTAACTCATGAGCCAGTCTGGGTAAGTCAGCAAGCTTTTTAATCCTCTCTAGATGTCAAACAAATGATGCTTTGTGAATGATGAGTCTTTTGACAAGTATTATTGCATAAGAGAAAATGAATTAAGTAATCCAATTCTATATTATTACTTAATAGAAGTACATGAAAATGAATGTCAAAAAGCTGAATCTTCTGAAGTGATGAAACTCAGAAACAGCTGCATAAATTCATGTGATCATTGTGATGATGACAAGGTAGAATAGAAGGAAAAAATGGCAGAAAGGAGACATTGGGAAGGAAAGGAAAAATAAGTTTTAAAATTTGCAGAGTTCATAATCTAACTCCACCCTATAGGGTGTGTCAGGTTTTAGGCAGAAGTCTGAGTGGGACCACACCCTTAATCCCCTGGATCCCTGCCACACCTGAGACTCCTGAGGTCCAGGAGGACAAAGGTCAGACCTCAGCCAGGGATCACCCATCTTTGAAACCTGAGAAAGAGAAGGTCCAGACTTCTTCTGTGCCCACCCTTTCTTGGGAGTTCTATATAAGGATTGAAAAGGACTGCAAAGAGCTCTCTTGCTCCCTTTGATGTAGGACAGAAGGAATAAAATTTAGGCAGAAAGGAGACATTGGGAGGGAAAGAAAAAATATAGTTTTAAAATCTGGAGAGTTCTAGCTGACCCCACCCTGTAGGGTGTGCTCAAAATCTTAGGAGAAAAATCTAAGTGGGCCACACCTTTTTAATCCCCTGAAGCCCTGCCCCCACCTAAGATTCAAGGCCAAGGACACTGGAGATTCACAGCCAAGGTCAAACCCATCTTGAAACCTGAGGAAGAGGAGGGTCCAACTTGGAACGCCCACCTATCGCCCACCTATACCTGAAGAAGGAGGAGGTCCAGACTTCTTCTGTGCCCATCCCTCTTAAAAGCTTATAAAAGAAAGTGTTTTCCTTGCACTCACTCTCTTGCCCTCGTGCTGAGTCTGGCCAGGAAGATGTCCGCTCACCTGTTTTCTCCCCCAGTTCCTTATTTTCCTAAATAAATTTGTACCTTTTGTTCCTGAATGGCACATGTGAAAATTCTTTTTATCACGGAGGCTAAGGACCCACAAGTGGGACCGTGTTATCCCACAACACCTTGGCCCAGAAAATCTCCGCTCACCTGTTTTCTCCCTCCTTCCTAAATAAATTCCTGCCTTTTGTTCCTGACTGGCGTGTGTTAAAATTCTTTTTATCACGGAGGCTAAAAACCCACTAGTGACACCCTGTTGTCCAAAGACAATGAGACTTCTTTTTTAAATGTGCTTTTTTTGGTACATTATCATCTCACATCATAATGTAAATCATGTTGACATTGACATATATGCACACAGCACTTGGTGCCCCCTCGCCCCTGCCTCACCATCTTCCCCTTCCCATACAGAAGACTGAGACTAATATTGGGATTTTCACATATATAGACACAGTCGATGTTAGTATTTCTAATAATGAACCTCAGTCTTTCCCCTCCCTTTCCCTTAGACCACTTCCCTGGCTCCACTAAGGTCTCTCCTCCATTATCTGGAGTCCCTCTGGTATCCCAGTTACTCCCTAGCTTGTGCATATTAAAGAAAACATATGTCCCTTCACTATTTGTGACAGGCTAATCTCTTTTAACATAATGCTCTCCAGGTCCTTCCATTTTCTTGCAAATGACATTATTTTATTCTTCTTTATTGCTGAGTAGAATCCTTTGTGTGTATTTCCCATAGTATTGTGATCCATTCATCTATTGATGGACACCTGGGTTGATTCTATAATTTGGCTATTGTGAATTGTGGTGCTATGAACATGGGTATGCATATATTACTGTAGTTCTCTGGTTTCAAAGTACTTATTAGAAATAACTTTTATATCCTATATTATTTGTAAAAGTATTTGGTTATTTTAAATACCTGATTTTAAAAAAGTTCTAATATTATGCAGAGTCTATAAGGACTTTTTTAAACAAAAACATCTGAGTCAAAATCTCAAGTTTTTAATAAAATTTTAAAAGAGAAAATAAAAGTTTTTGAAAATATAAAAATTAAGTTTTTATAAAATAAATAATCTGTAGAAATTATGTGTAATGTATGTTTTGGCTGAGATGTCATGTTGTCTTATAGCTGCTTTTAGTGGGATTTCTTATTTGTCACTAACAAATAAAATTATCTAATGATAATTTAAACAAACTTGAAACTTAGACTATGGAATAAACATTTGTAACTGTGACTTCACAATTCAAATATATGAAAGAATGTTGGTATCATGGCATTCTATTTGAAAACAAAAATAACTTAATGTTATATCAAGAATTATAATGGTAGGATTCTTGATAAACAAAATAATTACATTAATATTTGAAAAGAAAACATGATGTTTTTTAAAAAAATGGTTCTTTTATTTAAATTTAAAATTCAAATAAATTTAAAGTTTTAAAATATTAGTATAATTTGAAATCAGGTATGGCAATGCTTCCAGCATGATTCTTATTGCTTTGAATTGCCTTGACTATCCTAGGTCTCTCATTCTTCCATATAAATTTTAGGACATTTTTTTCTATCTCTGTGAATAATGACATTGGTATTTTAATAGGAAATGCATTGAATCTGTAGATCACTTTTGGTACTTTGCAATTTTATAATATTTATTCTGTCTATCCAAGAATATGGGAGCTCTTTTCATCTTCTAAGGACTTCTTCAATTCCTTTCTTCAATGTTACTTAATTTTTATTGCAGAGATATTTTACCTGCTTGGTTAGATTTATTCCTAAGTATTTTCTTTGAGGCTATTGTGAAGTTTTTCTGAATTTCTTTTTCAGTGGACTCGTGGCTGCCGTATAGAAAAGCTATTGCTTTTGGTAAGTTGATTTTGTACCTGACGACTTTACTGAACTTGTCAGCTCTAGAAGTCCTCTGGTTGAATTTTTTTGGGGGGGGGGGCAGGGCAGGGAGGTCTTCTAAGTATAAGATCATGTCCACTGCAAACAGATAATTTCACTTCTTCTTCCCTATTCATATGCCTTTAATTTCCTTCTTTACCTAATTGCTCTGGCTAAGTTGTTAAGAACTATACTGAATAGGGGCGGTGATAGTGGACATCTTGTCTTAATTATGAGTAAAACATATGCATTATTTTCATGTATGATAAAAATTCAATAAAGTTTAAAATTAGATAATTTTGATGACTACTTTTTAAAACATGGAGCCATAATTTATCATGATATACAAATAGAAAGTTAAGATTGATGAGGTAGCCTAGGAAAGTGGAATGTTAGGTAGAAGGAGGTATCGGGAGGATTCATAAAAATATAGCTTTAATATAGTTTTTTTTTTAAATCTGGAGAGTAAAGCCAACTCCACCCCTTGGAAGTTTTCTTTGTCTCTTTCACTGCCAAACTCCGGAAACACCTAGCCCTCACCTGAAGCCCACCTGAATCCTGGAACCTGGAAAGAGGAGGAGCCAACTTTTCTGTGACCTACCCTCACCTGAAGCCCACCTATCGCCCAACTGAAACCTGAGAGAGAGGGGTTGGAGAAGAGGACCCCGCCCTCTCATATATCTTTCTGCACATTTCTTTGTTCGCCCCTTCCCGCTTGGGACCTGACCTTCGACCCGTCCGGGTAACCGGGGATTTTTCCCCCCTTCTCCCTTCCCTCTGGGGACATGCACTTGGACTTGTCCGGGTGACCTATTCCCCTTCCCTTATTTCCCTTCCTCCCAGTTTTCCCTAAAATTTTAATAAACCTGCCAGATGTTTTAACTGGTATGTGTTGAAATTCTTTTCTTCACGATACCAAGAACCTAAGGATTTTGGGGTTCGTCGTACCCCATTACATTTGGCGAGCCAGCCAGGAGCTTTAAACAACATTTCGGCAGAAAAGTAAGTTGTTTTATTTATTTACCGAAAATGATTAGAATTCTCGTAACTTTGTTAATCGCATTGGGGGCGGGAGCCAGGGTTGTCGGCGCGGACATCGGGCCCCATGGCACGGGCCATGTCCCATTCTCCCGTCCATTGCCGCGTGCGCCGGTGGGAGTCTCCAGGGGGTACGCGCCACGCCGTGCCTCCGTCCCCGTCCCACGGGCCACCGCCAGGCCTCCCGGAGAGGGGCCTACATTCCCTGCGGGCACAGACACTGCCCGGGACACAGCCGTGAGCTGGGCCGATCCGCCGCCGGCTCGGCCCAGCTCGGGCCCCTAACATCGCGGCTTCCCCCTAAACCCTGCCAGGCTCCCTCCCCTCTCCAGTTTTTATTCCCCTTTAACCTGCCTGCCCGTGTTGCAGAACCCTAAACTCCGCCCTCTCTTATCTGATTTTTCGTTCCTTTTTTTTGATTTTTTTCTTTCCTTTTTTAGTGCCGTAAATAGCAGTGTCGTAGATAGCAAAGCCACCCAAAAGCATGGTGTTGGGAAAGGGCATTTTTGTAGTTTTTTTTCTGTGGCAAATGTTTGCCCTCAGGCCCTGGGCCGCCGCGGGCAACCGCGTGGGCTTGCCCCAAGTCGCGGGGACGCCGAGGGTCACACGGGCTAATTGGAGAGGTAGCCAGTGAGCATTGCTTTCAGTTTTGGGTTTTTTTTTTTCTGTCCCCCTGACTTAAGCCGCCAAAGCACATGGCGTGGGGAAGGCACCTTTTTGGATCCCCGAGGTTGTTTGCCTTGCTCTTAACTAAAGTACTTTAATTCTTTTCCTTCCATCGCTGAGTTTTTGCTACTAATGCTAGTGAAAATTGTTTTTGTCGCAGTTCTGGTTTTTTTTTGGTTCTTTTCTTTTACTTTTCCTCTAAACTGCCCGAAAGCATGGTATGGGAAAAACATTTTTTGGGGAACTATTTTGCTTTTAACACCTCTCTGCGACAAATGGTAGTTCCAAAATTGTTTTATTTTTTCATTGTGCTAGATAAGCTGACTTTTTAATTTTAAAGGGCTGACCACGTGGCTTATGGCGATTGCATCAGCTCGGTCTTTCGCAAGATGGCTGCCCCCATGAAACAAGACGCGTCGCCCAGGCAGCACGCCTACACCCTGTAACCACTAGATGGCGACCGAGTACTTTAAACAATCTCAGATTATTTTCCTTTTTTCCTTTTCTCGGATTAACTTGAGTAAATTGATTTTTTCCCTCCTATATTTAAAATTGTTTTAAAAAAATATGCAAATGTGATTTATGTCTTTTCAACAGGTACAACTAGAGAGGAAAGGAATTTTTTTTTCCTTTTTTTTCCCCCTTCTACCTCAGAAACCTTCCTTGCTTAAAAGGCCTACAGTAAATACAAACTGGTTATTTTAAAATGTTCTATTGTAATCCCTTGTTAACATCTGATTTGTTTTATCTAGAAAATGTCCTCGAGTCTTCGGAAAAGACCTTTGCAACCTTTGCAACTTATAAAAAGGGAATTTTTATTTTAATCACGTGCTATATAAAGGGAGAGTAAATTTGGTTTTTTGGGGTCTTCTTTTGGTTTTTTGTTTTTGTTTTTGTTGTTTTGTTTCTGTAATTGCCTTTTAGAAAGACCCTGAGCAGGCTTAGGGATCTGGATAGAAGCAACAAGTCTAGTCTGATAGATGTTAAATGTGTTCCGGAAATATAAGCAAGATTTCGTTCTAAATCTGATAGATGTTAGATTTGTTCCAACCTCCACCTGTATCTGCATACTTGGGATGCTAAGTATGGCAGGTTTACAGATGACCTCGCCTACCCCCTATTGATACGGACGCGTAATCAATAGAGAGCTGGTAGATGACTCAGACTGTAGCCTCATTGGATGGGACGCCACCCAATGGGAGTTTTACAGAAGAAAGGAACTCAGGTAGCTGTGCAGCTTAATAAAGACATGTTGATCCGATTTTAAATCATTTTTCTTCCGTTTTGATCTTGTTTGTTTGTTAAAACCTTAGTTTTTGTTGTTTTCTCTCTCTCCAGAATTTACTAAAGGAATCCCTCGAGGTACATAGAGATTGACAACGTCATGGGTAATTCTACCTCTATTCCCAAAGACTCTCCCCTTGGGTATATAATAAATAATTGGGATTATCTTAAAATAGAGGACTTATCAAAAGAGAGACTTATCTATTTCTGTAATACACTCTGGCCTCAATATAAATTAAAGGATGGACTAAAATGGCCCGAAAACGGGACCCTAGATTATGAGACTTTAAGCCAGCTTGATTTACATCTTCAGCAAAAAGGAAGGCTTACTGAAGTGTTATATCTTCAAGTATTTATGGCTTTATACTTTAACCCAAAGTTGCGTAAAGTCTCTGAACAAAATTCTACACGTGTTCCTTTTTCTATAAATAAATTAGCTCAGTGTAAAGAAAAATTGGGCGATTTTTCAGAAGACCCCGATAGATTCATAAGTGGGTTTCAAAACCTAGCTGTTATGTTTGAGCTCACATGGATGGATCTTCAAGTGATTCTTACAACTGTCTGCACTTCTGATGAAAGAAATCGTATACTGGACGCTGCAAGAGTACATGGTAATGAGGTGTGTGCTCAAGATCCAGAACAGCCTACAGGAGAGGACGCTGTTCCTAGTCAGAACCCTAACTGGAATTATCAGACTGGTAGTAGTGATATTAGAAAACGAAATTACATGATGTCATGTTTGATTGCAGGGATGAAAGCATGTATGAATAAGCGTGTTAATTATGATAAGCTGAGAAGTATAGTCCAGGAAGTGGATGAAAATCCTACTATGTTTCTGGGACGCTTAACTAAGACCCTCTGTAAATATACTCATATTGACCCAGACTCATACAAAGGCCAAATAATATTGGGGACTCATTTTATTAGCCAATCAACCCCAGATATTAGGAGGAAACTTCAGAAACAGAGAATGGGACCCCAGACTCCCATTTTTAAATCTGGCCTTTGGGGTTTACAATAACAGAGACACGGAAGCTGAAATGATGGACCAAAGGGGGCAGTCACAGACACAGGAACTCTCCCACCTAATTGCCCTAGCATTAGGCAATAGACGACCGCCACCTCAGAGTTACCGAAAGGCCCCGTCTAAACAGAGGGAAAGGGACTGGAGGCCTGGCAACTGCCGCTACTGCAAGGAGCCTGGGCACTGGATCAAGGACTGCCCTAAGCGGGGTCCATCTCCACCTGGGTTATGCCCCCTCTGCAAAGAGGAGAAACATTGGAAGCAAGATTGCCCTCACCTCCAAAGGGAAGCGAGGCCATCTGCTCCCATGATGGCTGCCCTCAACGACTGAGGCTGCCCGAGGCTCAAGAAGGCCCCCCCTGACCAGCCCTCTAACCAGCTCGACATCACGATGGACGAGCCTTGGGTGACTCTTGACGTGGCAGGTCAAAATATAAATTTTCTTTTAGATACGGGGGCCAAGTTCTCTGCTCTGCTTGCCTCACACGGGCCACTTTCAGATAAGACCTGTTTTATAACTGGAATTGACGGCATTCCAAAGGCCAGAAGGTTTACGATGCCTTTAACATGCAGGTTTGGAGAGCTAGTTTTTACCCAAACCTTTTTAGTTCTCCCGGAGTGTCCCACTCCTTTATTGGGAAGAGACTGCTTGTCTTCCTTGGGAGCAACTCTTAATTTAACCCCAAGGTATGCTTCCCCATTCTTAGGGGCATTAATAGAAAACCCGGTAAAGGACAGCAATATACCTAAAGATATTTTACACCAAGTAGATCCTCAGGTCTGGAATACTGAAGTCCCAGGAAAGGCAATTAATGCTCAACCTGTCCTTATCTCATTAAAGAAACCAGAAGTTTATCCTCATAAACGACAGTATCCTATTAAGCCAGAGGCACATCGAGGTCTTCAGCCTCTTATTAATAAGTTTCTTAAATATGGTCTTTTAGTTCGTTGCTCTTCCCCATGCAACACACCCATTCTCCCGGTGTTAAAGCCAAATGGGGAGTATCGCTTGATTCAAGATTTACGAACAGTTAACGAGGCTGTAGTCCCATTACATCCTATAGTTCCAAATCTGTACAATATTTTAACTCAGATACCAAGTAAATCTACATATTTTACAGTAATTGATTTGAAAGATGTCTATTACTGTATCCCGTTACATCGAGATTCACAATATCTGTTTGCTTTTGAATGGACTGACCCTGACAGCATGGAGACTGCACAGTACACCTGGACAGTACTGCCTCAAGGTTTTAAAGACAGCCCTCATCTGTTTGGAAATGCTCTCGCAAAGGACTTAAAATCTCTAACCCTTAAGAGAGGAGCTCTGCTTCAATATGTAGATGACCTCCTCATATACAGTCGTACTAAACAGGAGTCTGATTATAATACGGTACAGGTGCTTAACCATCTGGAAACAGCTGGATACCAAGTGTCCCCACAGAAGGCACAAGTCTCACAGCAAAAGGTAAAATATTTGGGTCATATCTTAACTCCAGGAGAGATAATCCTCACCCCTGAGAGAAAGGAAGCCCTTTTAAAGATAGGGCCACCCCAGACTAAGAAACAGCTCAGGACATTCCTGGGGATAGCTGGATTTTGCAGAATCTGGATTCCCAATTTTGGACTTATAGCTAAACCACTCTATGAGGCCACCCAAGGGCCTGACCATGAACCCCTAGAGTG
>PVLC010046420.1:0-11425 GCA_004027655.1 Graphiurus murinus | reverse complement strand
CCTGAGAAAACAAAGTGTGAAAGTTTGTGGTCTATGTTGCCTGCTTCTCCCCGCAAGGGGGCAGCAAGCTGAAGGCCATCAGAGAAAGTAAAAAGTAACTCTGAAGGAATAACAGATGCTTCTCTAGGGCTTGATTGTCTCCACCTAGCCTTGAGGTTTTTGAGATAATGACTGTTTCCCACATAATCGGGGTCATTTTGTTCTTCTAAACATATAAAAACCCTATCTTCACTCAATAAAGTTGAACATTGTTCCCCCTTGCAAGGTGTCTCTGTGTGTGGTGCCATTGTCTGTCTTGTCCTGTCTTTGTTCTGTGTTCAGCTCCCAGATCGGCTGGCAGAGAAAAGAGAAACTGAGGCAGCAAGCGTGCTGCACCCAGCACAACATGCTAAACTTGAAAAGCCTAATAACACATACAGATGAAGATATCTAGTAGGCAGGAGGACAAATTAATTGGAACTCAGAAAACCAGGCCAGGAAATATAGTTTCACAAGTACTTAGCATACCGATAGCAACTGAAGCACTGGAAGTAAATGAAATTATTTACAGAGAATGTATAAAGTTAACCCCCAAAAGAACAGAAGACAAAACCCAGGGTATAACTGACATTTAAAGAGATCAATTCAGAAAGAGGAACCTATAAAGGAAACTGGGAAGGATCAGCTAGAGAGGCCAGAGGAAATGTCACCAGAGCCCATGGAGAATGGGACAAATCAAAATCATGCAGCACTTGATGGAGTGCAGTAAGATAGAGCATCCCTTCTGTGGCACGCCTGCCAAAGATGCATATCCTGAAGCTAATACAAGGAAGCATCTGGCCTGTAACCTTCAAAAGGTTATGAAAGTCAAAGAAGATTGAGGAACTATTCCTGACATAACAACTAAATGCAACATGTGATTCAGAACTGGATTTTTCAGCTATAATGGAGTATTGTCCAAAGTTGAATGGGGTCTGAGAATTAGACAGCATAATATATCAGCATTAAGATCCTGATTTTGATGGTTCTATTGTGGTCATGTAAGAAAATGTCTTTCTTTATTTAAAGTATTTGGTGGTGATGTGGTAACACATCAGCAACTTACTCTCACATGATGCAGGAAGAAACAATTCTTTATACTGTATTTGCGACTTTTAAATTCAAGATTCTTTTAAAAAATTATCAGAAGGCTGAGGGGTGTAGTTCAGTGGTAGCCATGAGGCCCTGGGTTCCATCCCGACTGCCCCAAATAAATACGTAATTAAATAAAAGTAAAAAAATTATTAAGCCGGGCATGGTGGTACATGCCTGCAATCCCAGTACTTGGGAGGCTGAGACAGAGGATCACATATTCGAGGACAGCCTCAGCAAGTAGTGAGACTCTCATCAACCTAGACAAGACTCTGTTTCAAAATAAAAATAAAAATTAGGCTGGGAGTATAGCTCAGAGGTAGAATGTCCCTGGGTTCAATTCCCAGCATCACATACACACACACACAAAAAAATTATTAGATTATTCAGATTGTAACTCCATTAAATAGGAATCTACATTTACAGGAAAAAATCATGACAATTCAAAGGTAGTAAATATACTTCTTTTTCTGTGCTTTCAGAATATCCTCAATCAGTGCAGGTTAAAGAATAAAACGGCCCTTTCCAGTCACAGGATTCCATGTGTAAGTATGCAGTAGAAATACCAAAATAAGTTGAGTGCAGTGGTGCATGCCTGTAATCTCAGCTACTTGGGATGCTGAGGCAGGAGGATGGCAAGTTCAAGGTCAGTCTGGGCAACTTAGTGAGACCCTATCTAAAAATATAAAAAAGATTTAAAAGGCTGGGGATGTAGCTCTGTGGTAGAGTGCCTGCTTAGCATGCACAAGGATCTGGGTTCAATCCCCCATACTTCAAAAGAGAGAGAGAGAGAAAGAAAGAGAAGGAAGAAATTCTAAAATAATACCAGTACCTCCTAAGCTGTCAAGATCCTCAAGAATCCTGCCAAATCTGTGAAATAAAGCAAACTGTGAATTAAATGAAAATCATAATAATCCCCCTTTAAAAATAAACAATACAAGTTAGGGCAATGAAAATGCTCTACAGAATTATACACTTTAAATAGGTAAACTGTATGATGTGTGAATTTTATCTCAAAGTAGTTACAAAAATAAAATAAAAGCAAACAACACAAATACAAACGGCAACATGTTACCTTACGGTGTTTTGAACAGTCACATATTTCTCTCTTAACTCGGGCTCACTGCCCAAAGGCAACAGAACTTCTATATAACTGTCCTTCATTTTCCTAGGGGGCAGTTCTTGCTGTGATGTAGGCAAAAGAGCATTAAGTGACTTCCTTTCCTTCATTGCTTTCACATGGTCTCTGAGAAGAAAAGGTGAAGCTTTCTAAGACAAGAGCTGTGCTGTTCCAGGATTCCAGTGACACCCAGCCCAGTCAGACACCATCGGAAAAGGAAAGGAGTCTGCTTCTACTTCAGCTTCTCTTCCATCCCTCCATTCCCACCTGCTACTTGGAGAAACTGAACATTTCTAGTAACTCTTCCTCAAGCTTATAGATAGAAAAAACATACTTAGAAGTAATATAGATATATCTGAATGGACCATATATTCACCTTGAACCAAAAGTTTATTCAAAGAATAGGATATCTAGAATCAAATTAAAAAACAGGAATGGAACAATAGTATATATGGGGTAAAGAACAGCCTGGCCCTGGACTCCATATTCCCATTTCTCACCTTGAAAATTCTCAAATTCTCTGTGCCCTGGGTTTTTTTTGTTTTGTTTTGTTTTGTTTTGTTTTGTTTTGTTTGTTTCTTGCCCTCTCCCTCTCCCTCCCCCCTTCCCTTCAATTTTAGCAAAGAGAGACAGGGAGGAAAAATGAACGATATCCAAAGGAAGTATCAAAGACAGAATAAAAGAACATGAAAAGAAGATAGAAAGGGAAGGAAAAAGAAGATTAAGGAGGAAGAGAAGAGAGAAACAAAGGGATAGGGAACTAAAATGTTTGCAATATAATTAACTAAGACGTCTTTTGGGGTGTGCTTGCTTGCTTGTTTGTTTCTTCCTTTTGTCATGCTGGGGACTGAACCCAGAGAAGTTCTACCTCTGAGGTACACCCACAGCCTTATTTATTTTTTATTTCAAGATTTTTTGGCACTGGACGTTGAACCGAGGGGTATTCTACCTCTGAGCTACACATCCAGTCTTTTTATTTTTTTATTTTAAAATGGTTTCTCACTAAGTTACCAAGGGTCTAAGATGTTGAGGCTGGCCTGGAACCTGCAATCCTCCTGTCTCAGCCTCTCAAGTACTGGGATTATAAGCATGTACCACCATGCCCAGCTTAAGATGTCCTTTTAAGCTTACTTTATGAAATATTATTGCCAGAAATGCTTAGCCTACAAAAACATAGAAGATTAAGGGACAAGTTAAATGGTACCAGGTAAATCCAGAATATGAAACATCCTCAAGACAAATGGCTTGACCTCTTTAAAGTCTCATTCATGGGGGAAAAAACAAGGAAGAGAACTAATATTCTAGATTAGGGGAGAGAAAAGAGTCATAACCATCAGATGCAATATGCAAACTTTTATTGGATCTAAATGTTGTTTAAAAAGCTATAAAAGCCAGGCGTGGTGGCCCACACTTGTAATCCCAGCATTTGGGAGGCTGAGACTGGAGGATCCGGGTTCGAGGCCAGCCTCAGCTACCTAGTGAGGCACTCCGCAACTTAGTGAGACCCGGTTTCAAAATAAAGAATAAAAAATAGGGCTGGGGGTGTAGCTCGGAGGTAGAATGCCCCTGAGTTCAATCCCCAGTACTACAAAAAAAAAAAAAAAAAAAAAGCTATAAAAGACATTTTGTGAACAGTTAAGGAAATCTGAAAATGGATAAGTAATATACTATTAAGGAATTATTGTCAATTTCATTACATAAGAAAATGCCTTATTTGTCAGAAATACGTGAAGGCTAATTTTGTCATATAAGAAAATATACTTATTAGGTAGTGGTGCAGGCCTGCAATCCCAGTACTTGGGAGGCTGAGACAGGAGAACTGCAGGTTTGAGGCCAACCTTGACAATTTAGCAAGACCCTGTTTCAAAATAAAGAATAAAAAATAGGGCTGGGGGTGTAGCTCACAGGTAGAATGCCCCTGGGTTCCATCCCCAGTACCCCCAAAACATATGTCACTAGATAAGTTCTATACCAACAATAGATTACTGTATGTCTAGTGATCCCTTGTACTTTAGCCTCAAAATTTTGTGCACCAAAAGTGACATGATTCTATTTTACAGAAGGGAAATACTAAGCAAAAGAGAAAGATAATAATGATAAACCTGGTTAATTGTGAACTCAAGTTGCATAAAATAGAAAAACCAGGGAACATGGGTTCATGTTCCAAACCCTGACTCTGAATTTTGGTTTCATCATATGTCAAAAAGGAATAGGAATCCAGGCTCAGAGGTGCAGGTCTATAATCTCAGTACGTGGGAGGCTGAGACAGAAGGATTGAAGGTTTGAGGACAGCCTCTACAACTTAGTGAAGCCCTTTGCAACTTAGTGAGATCATATTTCAAAATAAAAAATAAAATAGGGCTAGGGAGTAGCTCAGAGGTAGAATGCCCCTGGGTTCAATCCCTAGTACCACATACACCAAAAAAGGAATAGGAACATACGTTGTAAGCATGTCACAAATTTTGTTGACAATCAGTGAAGTAGTATACCTGAATGTACTTTGAAAAATGCATAATAAAGCATGTAAATCACATTATTTTTATGATAACAGTGCATCAACTGATGAGATGTTAAAATATTGATCTTGTTCCCCCAATTAAAAAGCCTCTCAGCTGGGCGTGGTGGTGCACCCCTAAAATTCTAGAACTTGGGAGGCAGAGACAGGGGGATTGCAGGTTTGCAGCCAACCTCAACAACTTAATGAGGCCTTCCACAACTTAGCAAGACTCTGTTTCAAAATAAATAAAATAGGGCTGGAGGTGTAGCTCAGAAGTAAAATGCCCCTGGGTTCAATCCTCATTATCATACAGATAACACACACACACACACACACACACACACACACACACACACACACACACATATCTCAACCCATCTCCAAACACAGGGCTCCCCATTCCTATGACACGATTATCAACTGAACCTAAACAGAGCCTAACTTGGGGATGAAAGAATGAATAGACATGAACACAGGAGTGCATACCTCCAGTTTGTGGATGCTCCTACTATCTCCCGCAACTTATTTCGAACTGAAATAAAAATAAGAGGTCACTCTATAAAATAAGGAAATATAACTTAACTATGGCAATGAGCTCAAGAACTATGAGAAGCAATTCATGCACTGAAAAGATTTTGAGACTCATAAATTCTCATTTAATGGCATAATAAACAGCTCAGGGAAGGGATCAGGTCTCTGCTCCCTGAAAATCCAAAACAACTATACTGTTTCCTTAGTGAAAATAAGAATACCTTTGTGCCAACCACTGAAGTTTATATAAATAAACAAAAAGGAAAATTTCCAATTATTTATCCACTGGAGCATTATTAGTGTCAGGAGTCAAGATGTATTCTGATAATATTATCAACAGGATCCCAACCCATCTCTCTCTCTCTCTCTTTTTTTTTTTTTTTTTACTGGGGATTGAACCCAGGGGCATTCTACCTCCGAGCTACACCTCCAGTCCTATTTCTTATTCTTTATTTTTTATTTTATTTTTTTTATTTTATTTTTATTTTTTTATTTTTTTGCGGTACTGGGGATGGAATCGGGGGGCATTCTACCTCCGAGCTACAGCCCCAGCCCTATTTTTTATCCTTTATTTTGAAACAGGGTCTCACTAAGTTGCAGAGAGCCTCACTAAGTAGCTGAGGCTGGCCATGAACCTGGATCCTCCAGTCTCAGCCTCCCAAGTACTGGGATTACAAGAGTGCGGCATCATGCCCAGCTCCATCTCTTCTTTTGTGTGTGTGATGCTGGGGATTGAACCCAGGGGCAATCTACCTCTGCACTACACTCCCAGTCCTATTTTTATTTTGAAACAGGGTCTCGCTAAGTTGCAGAGCACCTCACTAAGTTGCTGAGGCTGGCTACAAACCTGCAATCCTCCTGTCTCAACCTCCCAGGTATTAGGATTACAGGCCTATGCCACCAGGCCCGGCTTTCCACCCATCTTCTTCTTCTTTTTTTTTTTTTTTTTTTTTTTTTTTTTTTTTTTTTTTTTTTTTTTTTGTGTGTGTGTGTGTGTGTGTGTGTGTGTGTGGTACTGAGGATTGAACTCAGGGGCATTCTACCTCCAAGCTACACCCCCAGCCCTATTTTTTATTCTTTATTTGGAAACAGGGTCTCACTAAGTTGCGGAGTGCCTCACGAGGTAGCTGAGGCTGGCCTCAAACCTGGACCCTCAGGTCTCAGCCTCCCAAATGCTGGGATTACAAGCGTGCGCCACCACACCCGGCTTCCACCCATCTTCTTATAGTAAGCATTACATCAAATTATTTGGTTCAGGGACCAATACTAATATTCAAATCTGAGTTTCATTATAATTGATTTCTCATATATTTATGCTATACTAATTGTTAGAACAGTGTAAGCCAGAAAAATTAAGTCAAGACTTAAATAAAGGTAAAGCAGAGAATACAGTATAATTTTAGTTAATGTTTACTGTGCAAGAGTTAATTAGCTTAAAATAAAATGTAAGCGCTTAACAGAAAAGCTGATACTAATTACCACATACCTTGATTCATATGTATAGTTGAACATGCTATATGGATAAAGGGAAAATCAATTAGATAATCAGCAGTAATTCAAAACTAAAAAATGAACCTATCATATTTCAAACAATATGTGTTGAGTTTGTAAGCTTTTTCTAGCATTTCAAAATATATACACCAGTTAATGAGATATTACCTTATACCTATCCTTGGTCCTTCAATAATTAAATGATCAAAACCAAATATGCTTAGATTAACATGCAATTTAACTTCACGACAAAATAGTTGGTTTTCTATCAAACAATTACATATACACCACAAATTAGTGCATACTCAAATCACAATCACAAAGAGCTACAAAAGAAATAACAATTAGTAAATTAGTCTTATTTCTAATTTTTTCCTCCTGATTTCCTTGGGAAAAAAATGGACAAAAAGTGCCCCAAACAGTACACAGACTGCTGGTACTCACTAACATAAAATGACTGTCACTAGTTTAGTCAGTGTAAGAACAGAGGGAGGTGCTGAGGGCCAAGAAGAAAGTAAAATTTCAAATTGTATTTACATATACATACATACATATATATTTATTTGGACCCTTTTTTGTGGTGCTTGGAATTGAACCCAGGGGCATTCTACTTCTGAGCTACAGACCCAGCCCTATTTTATTTTTTATTTTGAAACAAGGTCTCACTAAGTTGCAGAGGGCTCCACTAAGTTGCTGAGGCTGCCTTCGAACCTGCGATCTTCCTGTCTCAGCCTCCCAAGCACTGAGATTACAGGCATATGCCACCATGCTAAGCTATACTGACCCTTTAAAGAAGCTACAATTTAAGCCGGTGTGGTGGCCCATGCTTATAATCCCAGTACTTAGGAAGCTGAGGACAGACAAGAGGATTGCAGGTCAGAGGCCAGCCTCATCAATTCAGTGAGACAGTTGCAAAATAAAAAAATAAAATAGGGATGGGGGTATAGCTTGGAGGTAGAATGCCTCAGGGCTCAGCCCTTACACCAAAAACAAAGGCCACAATTTTAATTATAATGAATACTCCTAAACTGACAGTGGCAGTCCATAGTTTGCATATCATTTTAGTAAGTGAAATTAACTTCAATTACAGGGTCCCTCTAACAAAACTATGGCCCAGGAGTGGTTAGGTGGTACAACTGATGGCCCATCTCTTATTCATGTGTTAGATCTCTTTTCCATGCCTCTTGCATGCCCTCAGTACTTACACATAGGAAGCAGAAGTCTTGTAACTAAAAGAGCTCAATCCTCAAGGCTCCCAGGGACAACAAATTAGATTCTGAATGTGATTTCTACCCAAAGCTATTATGCAGCTATCCTGATCATTTTATCAGCCCTAAACTATCAGTCTATACAGCATCTAAATAAAAGTAAAACAGGGTTTTTCACCACATCAGCATAAAAGGTAAACACCCATGCTTGCCTTCATGCATGCCCAAGATTCCCTGTTTCCTGGGCTCCTGGGTTCCTTGCGTCAGTCCTCTGCTGGGAGTAAGCAGCCCCTTGCTCAAGGCACAAAGCCTGTAAAAGAAGAGAAAACATTTAAAGTAGGTTCTAGGGTGTCTCCCTTGGCAACTCGAAAGACCTATAACTCCTCCAGAGCCTGGCCATATCATACCTTTAGTATAACCTGTCATGTAGGAGTCTGTAATTGTATCACAAGGGTATATACATTTGTATTTACAGGTACTCCATAAATCATCTCTCCAACAAGAGTAAACATTTCTTGAGAGCAGAGACCAATTATATAATTATCTACAAAAATAAATAAAAGATGTGAACCATGCTTAATGGATTTAATCTTGCTCTATTTTATTGGCTTCAGAAGCCCAGAATTGATTTGGTAAACAACTGAGCAAATTAATTGTGAACACTTTCTTTGTTCTTTATTATACCTTATTTCCTCAATCAAGAAGATAAACCCAACTATAAGTTAACCATCTTTGAGCACTGAATTTCTACCCTACTCAAAGACAGTACTCCTTGGACTTAGGCAGAAATTTCTTAGATCCTTAAGGGAATAAAATAAGAGCTATATATGCTAAGATGCCTGACCTAGCCTCTCAAAATAGATCATTTAATTTAATTTTGTTTTGTAATTGCTTGAGTTGATATCAGGAATTAATCTGATCTCTGACAGTGGAGCTGGAAAAGACAACACATTGAAGGGGCAAGAACCTGGGACACTGTCACTTATTCTAGCTCCAGGTACTAGTAAATTTTTACCACCTAATGCAGGGACAATGACTAACCAAAAAGAGGAAAGTGGATTTTGACTTTTCATTAGGGCCCAAGCTACTATAAAATTCTCTTCTGAATTACAGCATTCAGAGAAAGTCTCTGTAAAAATACTTTGTACATTCTATATGTAGTTTTGACGCCTCTGCTAGAACCTTGACCTTTCACCAAGCCAAGTAATCTAAATGCAAATGACACATAAATATAAGCACATGCTCCCTAATTTAACTCCTTAGCCATCTAGTCATTCATTTACTTTGGCTATGACACAGTCCCTGCTGGTCCACTGAAACCAAAATGCTTGCTAGAGGCCTTCGGATTTGGATTTCATATTTATTCTTCAATCACAGGTCAACAATTCTCTTATTTATTCTGGCTTTATTTTTCACAAGTTTTCTATTTCTGTACTTTTATATACAGATGAATATTTCAATCCTCTTGATCTTAGCCTAATTTGCACATTCTTAAAAAGTGACTTAAATCTTCTATTTCTTTTCACTCTTTCATTCTATGTAATTCTTTTTTTTTTTTTTTTTTTTTGTGGTACTGGGGATTGAACTCGGGCATTCTACCTCCGAGCTACACCCCCAGCCCTATTTTTTATTCTTTATTTTGAAACCGAGTCTCACTAAGTTGTGGAGAGCCTCACTAGGTAGCTGAGGCTGGCCTCGAACCCGGATCCTCCGGTCTCAGCCTCCCGAATGCTGGGATTACAAGTGTGCGCCACCACGCCCGGCTTTCTATGTAATTCTTTTTTAATACTGGGATTGAATCCAGGGGCATTCTATCTCAGAGCTACTTCCACAGCCCAATTTTTTATTCTTTATTTTGAAACAAGGTCTCATTAAGTTGCAGAAGGCCTGACTAAGTAGCTAAGGTTGGCTGAGAACCTGTGATCCTCCTGTCTCAGCCTCCCAAGTACTAGGATTATAAGCATGCGCCACCATGTCCCTACCCCCCCACCTTTTTTTTTGGGGGGGGTGCTGGAGATTGAACCCAGGGGGTTCTTCCTCTAAGCTACACCCCTAGCACTATTTTTTTGAAACAGGGTCTAAGTTAAGGAAGGCCTCACTAAGTTGCTGAGGCTGGCCATGAACCTGAGATCCTCCAGTCTCAGCTTCCCAAGTACTGGGATAACAAGCCTGCACCACCATGCTCGGCTCCCTCAGTTTTTATTTTATTTTGAAACAGGGTCTCACTAAGTTGCTGAGACTGGCCACAAACCTGTGATCCTTACTGGGATTTACAGGCATACACCGCCGTGCCCAGCTTCATTCTACATACTTTCTGTAGGTTCAAATCTCTTATTGAAGAGAAGTAGGTTACATATTCCTTTATCCTGCCATCTAAGAAACAAGCACTTTACAACTAAATATATCTGGCTTTAAAGAAAACACTGATGTATAAAAAATCAGTGCTGAAAATATAAATAAATAAATTAACAAATACAAAAAAATAAAGAAAGAAAACACTGAGCCAGGCATGGTGGCGCACGCTTGTAATCCCAGTACTTGGGAGGCTGAGACAGGAGGATCTCATGTTCATGGCCAGCCTCAGCAACTTAGTAAGACCCTTCATAACTTAGTGAGACCCTGTTCCAAAATAATAAAACAGGGGTAGGGGTGTAACTCAGAGGTAGAATGTCCCTGGGTTCAATCCCCAGTGCTACAAAAAAAGAAAGGAAATATGAAACCAGGAGTGGTGGTCTGTAATCCCAGTTCTTGGGAGGCTGATACAGGAGGATTGCAGACTTGCAGCCAGCCTCAGCAACTGAGTGAGACCTTCAGCAAATTGGTGAAACCCTGTTTCAAAATAAAAAATAGGGCTGGGGTGTAGCTCAGAGGCAGAATGTCCCTGGGTTCAAACTCCAGTTCCACAAAAAAAGAAAGAAAGAAAGAAACGTAGGCTTTAATTTTACATGACATTTCTCATTGCCAGAAAACTAGCACACTGGCAAAATGCAGATACATCCCTGTTCTTCTGATTCCCTGCCCAACACATGTAGGCACACACTCAAGTTGCTCTTTTCACAATTTCAGGTTATTCCTTATCTATACAGTCATGTACCACATGATGTTTTGGTCAACGGCATTTTTTTTTTTTTCGGTACTGGGGATTGAACTCAGGGGCATTCTATCTCCGAGCTATACCCCCAGCCCTATTTTTTATTCTTTATTTTGAAGCTGAGTCTCACTAAGTTGCGGAGTGCCTCACTAGGTAGCTGAGGTTGGCCTCGAACCCGGATGTCGGGGGCAGGGAGGCTGATCAGAGTTGGAATTTACACTTTGAGGAAACTCCTCCTCAGCAGCCACAGAGATTATGCAAAAACAGGTTCTATCTGTTATCTTGCTGAGACCCTCCCTGATAAGACACGGTCAACCTTGACCAATCCTGCAAGCCCACACAAGCTTACCTGATCCCCCTGACCCCACCCCTCACCT
>PVLC010046419.1:0-11427 GCA_004027655.1 Graphiurus murinus | reverse complement strand
TTTAGGGTAAAATCACGCCTTCCTTTGAAGATATTTCCTCCTTGTCATCCAGTGGGATTCCCAGCCTGATTAGGTTTCCCAATGCATAGAGTGTCAGGAGAACAGCCTATGACAATTGGAAGCTGACCTAGTACTCAGGCACATCCTGGTGTGGCTAGAAGGCAATGTCAGACATTTGTCTGACATTTGTCTCTTATTGTGATAAACTGAGATAAAATAAGTCCACTCCATAATCATATCTGAGCACAAACAAAAATAATGTCACTGTGAACAGTATCGAATGCCTCTTTCATTCTGCTTGTAAAAGAGACTGCAGCCCCTTATCAATCACAGGTTCTGCCCTGTTTCCTTTCTTCTACTTTCTGGATAAAACTCCAAATCTAAAACCAGAGTTGCCCAAACTTCTGATAGCATCCAAACCATATAAAGTTGTCATTTGCAGCAACAAGGATGGAATAAGTGAATAAGGATATTAAGTGAAACAAGCTAGATAAAGAAATATAAGTACCACGTGTTCTCACTCATTGGGGGAAACCAATGTCAATCATGACATATTCCAAAATAACTAGAAAAAAGAGTAAACATATCCCAACATATAAAAATTATTAATGAGTAAATAAGTAGAAATGCTTTTTATGCTGATTTGATTAATATATATTATATACATTTATTGAATTACCATAATGTACCTCATAAAGTATATAAATTAAAAGTATAATAATCTTTTAAAAGGTCCACTGAAACAACGGTCTAATGCATGCATAATCCCTCTCTTCCTCTAAGACTTCTAAAATCCTTCCCTCAATTCAAGGAGACTAGCAAAGACCTCTGTATCTGAACTCTGTTCTTGGCCTCTGTGGACCTACCCTTACTGAATTAAACTTTGGTAAAATGCTGTGAGAACTTCATAAAATCTCATCACTCTCAAGAGTCTGAAGATGCTATTCGTTATTTATAGTAGGTTCAGAACTCTTGGAAGAAATGTATTTCTTTTGATAATACCAGGAACAGTTATCCTTCTCCTGAGCAATCAGTTTGTTTCCATTTTCAACATAGTGCGAATTGTATAACTGTAAAGCTTCCATTTTCAAGTTGGTTTCTTGAAAAGTGAGCCAAATCCGTGGCAAGACTAGTCTGCTTTCAGATGTTGGTCTCATTCCTGGCTCCCTTTTATATCTCTGCTGTTATTTTCCTTTTCCTCCTTTGCTGAAATTATGCTATCTTGGTCTATTTTATGTACCTATGTAAGCTGCCTAAAAAGATATTTTTCAACTGGATAGACTCAAGAAAGAGAAAGAAAAATCAAACCTGGGATAGGGTGACCCAAATTATAAAGCAGAAATAACATTTAGCAGAAGGTGAGGGAACAGTCAGAAACTGGGACTTGGGGTCTGGGCAGGTGGAAGACCAAGGAAGGACATCCCAAGTTGGAGGATTAGGAGCCTCCCACTAGGAGCAGAACACAGTAATGTATGAACAGAGCAGAGAACCAGACAGTAAGGGGACACATCTGACTGCTGTGTAAAGTTCATGCCAGAAATATGTCTGAGGATGCAGAGCAGGAGGGGAGGTTGAAAGAGGAGTTGAGGCTTGATATATGTCGCCTTTGGCCTTTTTGTGTGTCTAACTAACTAACTAACTAACTAACTAACTAACTAACTAACTAACTAACTAACACAAATGCTCTGATCCTCCACTCTGGAGTCTGTGAGGGAAGTGGCAGAAAGGGCACTGTATTAGTCGGCTAGGGCTGTCATAAAGCACAATAGACTAAGCGGTGTAAGCAACAGAAATGCATTTCTTCACAGTTCAGCAGGCTAGAAGTCCAAAGTCAAGGTGTCAGCAGGGTGTATTTTCTGAGGTGTCTCTTCTTGGTTTGTAGATAGCCAGCTCTTGATCTTCACATGGTCTTCCTTTTCTGTGTGCTAGCTTCCTCTTCTTCTAAGGACATCAATCACATGGAGTTAGAGTCCACCCTAAGGATCTTGTATCCGGCAGAAGTCTTGCAGTTATAATCTAAAGATTGACCACATAACTTAGAGGAAAAAAGATTTATTTTCTTATGGCTTCAGGTTCAGTTCATGTGAGGCCAGGGACCACGAATCTCAGGGCATGATGACAGGAAATAGAGAAAGGGAGAGCACATGAGCTGTGCTCTTCACATCCAAGGCTGGAAGCAAGAGAGCTAGCTAGTGGAGGCTACATATCTCCAAGGCGAACAACCAAGACCACCTTCTCCAGCCATACCCTATCAGCCTCCTGGGTACCACCCAGGTAAATCCATTACAATGGATTTATTCTGGGATTACAACCCACAGGACTCAATTATATCAACCCTGAATATTAATAAATGAGATCTATAGGAAATATTTTATATATAAAACAGATTTCATTTTACCTTAATTACCTCTTTAAAGTCCTGTCAAACATAATCCCCCAAAATAGAACCTCCAAAATAGATAATCCCAAATATTGAACTCCCCAAAGCTCAAAATCCAGAAAATCATAATCTTGAAAAGTTAAAACCCAGAACATTGAAATTTTGAAAGTAAAAAATCATCATTGCCTTGGGAGAAAAAGAGGATATATAAGAGGGGTAGAGATGCAAATTCTATGGAAAGCCACAGTGAGAATTTCAGTTTAAAAACTGTCTTTGTCTGCACTGGCATTCCTTCCAGCAAATGAAATTTCAGGAGCTTTTATAGTTAATGTAAGTTTCATTTGCCTAAAAAAGTGAGGAGAATCACTAGTTTGAAAACTATTATGTGCAGAATGAGATACGGAGTTACTTATGTAAGTGTCCCTGTTTGATCACCAGTATCATTTCTACCAAATCTGTGGTCTCTACTGGAAGGCACGTGGAATGGGTGTCTATGTATCAAAAATCACCCTAGAAGCACAGATAATGGGGAAACTCAATAGACAAGGCCCATGTCAGAGTATATTGAATCATAGAAAAATTTCAAAACCAGAGCTGAGGAGATAGCTCAGTGGTAGAGTGCTTGTCTAGCATGCACAAGGCCTTGGGTTTCATTTCTAGCACTGCCAGAAAGGAAAAAAAAAAAAAGAGAGAGAGAGAGAAAGAAAACTTTCAGAAATAGCACCACATAGAAAACTAATATGAACATATTTTTTTCTAAAAGATAAAAAGCACTACTCATCATGCTGTAAGCCTTCAAAATTTAATGATCATGAAGGTAATCCAGCTCTTATAGATGATCTGCATGCAATTTCCCATAATCTATTCTGGTGATATACTGTTTCACATGTCACATTTTCTATTTAGTTTTCTTCTTCTTCCTTCTACCTTTTTAAGGTTTTCCCTACTATTTTAAATTATCAGCATTATTTTTTACAATTTTCTTTGCTATGTATTTCATTTTCCCATCATTTCCAAGACGAAAGGTATAAATCAGGTAAGACTCTCAAATATTCCAATTTGTTGTATGCATTTTTTAAAATTTGACCTTCAAAAATGATTATGATGTTGATTTTGGTGCCAGTATTGTGCATGTGTTTAAAACACTGAAACATCCTCAATTAATAAAGAGATGTACTTCTTGTCATCTACATTTGTGGAAGATAAAAATTTCTTGAAATCTGTTTTCTAGACAACTGGATGTATGACAATGACCTCCAGTGGTTTTGGGTCTATCTGCTCATAACTGTTATACATTCATGACTGCCATTATATCCAAATGTTTATGCTTGCAAAAATAAGCATATTACTTTTGCTTTTATTGTGTAAAGTGGCCTATGAAGTGTTTTATCAGGAAGGTTGGGAGGTTGTGGAGCTGGGGATCAAACCCAGGGCCTTAGGGATGCTAAGCATGCACTCTACCAATGAGCCATACCCCAGTCCCCAATTCTGTCTTATCTAATTCTCTGATTACTTTTCAGAGGATGTTCATAGATTTTTGCTAACCTATCATCTCAGTGTCTTCAATTGAGAATGCATCAACTGAATTCTGTGAAAGTATGTCTTTGCTTATTCTCAATCTTCCCTGTAAAAAATGCTGGCTGCTTTTTACATGATCCTAAATAATCTTGTGCTAGCCTATGAGAGACTGAATCCCTCTTCCTCTCAACCTGTGCTTTAGGTCAATTTGGGCAGCTGTGTGTGCTTCATAGAAACAGCATTCTATTCTCTCCATGCAAACATCATTTCTGGCAATATCCCCAAACTCCAGCCTGCTATGTGTATAGGAAGGAAATATTACATTTTTTTTAACAGGATGAATTTCTTCCCATTGTGGGTCCAAATAAAAAAAAAATGAATTCTTCATTAGGAAGAAACATTGAGTCCATGACATTTTCTGTGTTACCTATTAAATATACTCTTTCCAAAAGTAACTCCTGATGTTATAGTTGAGTCACTTCAACAAAGGTTTGTTGGGGTAGCAGGTAAATTCTTCTCTAACCTTTATTGTAATCCCTTCACATAAAGTTTTGCCTTTCTGTAATACCTCTCTAGACAACATTTCATGAGTTGACTGTCATTCCTGGAAGTTCTACCCTATATAAATTCAGTTGATTGAGGTTTTCCCCCATTATCATTCTAAGTAGATATTTTCTCCTAAGAGAACAACACTAACTGGATAAAAGTAAGTGCCAGATTCAACTTGAGAAGGCTTACACTGTAGGAATAGAGAATAATTGAAAACTATTAAGAAAAACATTGAAAATAAGGAAATTCTGATTGTAGCATTCAAGGCAGCTAAAGCCTGGGTAAGGACTGAAAGGAGAAGGATCGTTTAGCAGGCATTTACAGTAACCCCATCCTGACATAGTAGTTGAAGTTCTTACCCTTCCCGAAGCTATGAGAAAATAAAAGACCATAGAAACAAGGAATCTTAGAAAATGCCCAGTTAAAGGAGAAGAAAAAAAATAGACCAGACAAAAAGATAGGACAAGAGGCCATTGAGAAAGGATGATATAACCCATGTTTTGAGCTAGCAAACTTTTTAAGATTTTACGGCCTAATTTCTCTAATTTTAGATGAGGACTGAGACTTAAAGGTGAACTCAGTATCACAGTCTTTGGTCCCAGATTCCATGCCTCGGGGCTAGGAGGCTCATCAGAGTACCCCAGCGAGGCCATGAAGGATAAGATGTTCCTAACAGAAGTTATTTGCCTCCAAACATCTCTCTGTGAACTGTCCTTTCACCTGATGAGATTCCTAGCCTGTCATGGCTTTGATACTGATGGGGTGAACAACTGTGATTTATGCTATCATCGAAACTGCTCAGCATCACCACCTGGCTCCCTACACCGACTTGGTGGCTCTGATTTAGTGATATTGCACTTGTTGACTGGAATAAACAACTGCCAATGCACTGAAATAAGAAATAGAAGTCAATAACCTTGCTATCCAGAGAAGAGTAGGAGAAGACAGGACATGTACTGAAGTATCTCCCCCACGCCCTCTCTTCATCCCTTTGTAAGTAATAAATATCTTGCTTCTAGGAAGGCCTTATGTTTTAGGACTCACTATGTAAGGTCAGATTCAGCACTGAGGGTGAGGGAAAATGACAGGGAGCTGGTAGGCAGGCTGGAGAAGGATGTACCACCTGCATTCAAATTCTAGGCCTGTAGGCCTGCTACTTTCTGGCTGTGACTTTGACTGTTATTTAACTTCCCTGAGATTTTTTTTTTTTTTTGTAGATGGAAAAAAAAAAAAAACTCGAAGAGTAAAAATGATTCCTCTGCAGGCTGTAAAAAAGAAAATGTATGATAATTCTAACAACATAAAATGCTTTAAAAACAGCAGCTATTACTGAGAACACAGTGGCATTAAAGAGAAGTAATGTTGCAAAATAAGCAATCTGGCCAAAGAATATTGACCGTGTTCTTTGTGCCAGGCAATGACCAAGCACAGTTGACTTGAATTACTTCATTGAATTCCCATATCTGCTTTATGAAATAGATGTTATTATCCTGGCTCAGACAGGTACAACCATTAGCCCAAGGTCACTTGGCTCTTAAGGGTTGGCTTCAACTGTCACCCCCAGGTCTGTTTTACTTCAAGGCTTCTAGCAGATGACAGGTTTAACCATATTTCAATGGCTCAGGCCAGGGCATTTTTCAAGGAATATTGTTATTTCCCTACACTTTTAAGAGTTTGTTGATAACTGGCTGATTTTATAAAGTTGTTTCTTTGAAAACAGTCTAGGTCATTGCATATTTTCAGTTGTTACTCAAAGGGAATTAGACATGGATTTATATTAGGCTTGGCTCTCTTTATATTGTGACAAGCAAAAGCAAAATACTACTTTCAGATTGTTTGGTTGAAAACTGTATAAGCTCTTTGCCCTTGGGGATCAGGGAGGAATCCATACCTTTTTTTTTTTTTTTTTTTTTTTTTTTTTTTTTTTGGTGTGTGTGTGGTCCTGGCGGTGGAACCCAGGGGTCTTCTACCCCCAGGCTATAACCCCAGCCCTGTTTTATTTTTTTATTTGAAAACAGGGTCTTGCTAAGTTGCTGAGAGTCTCACTAAGTTGCTGAAGTTGACTTTGAACCTGTGATCCTCTTGTCTTAGCCTCCCAAGTACTGGGATTACAGAGGCATTCACCACCACACCCGGCCCATATCAGTATTTTAAGCTACACATTTTTCCTCCTACAGATAGCTAGGTAAGTAGTTAGGGAGATTCATGGACGTATTAGTCAGGGTTCTGTAGAGAAACAAACAACAACAACAAAAAATAGGATAGATGGGTGTACACACACACACACACACACACACACACACACACGAGAATCGGGCTTACATGATTAAGGATATTAAGTCCTATGATCTACTGTTTGCACGCTAAAAAGTTAGTGGTATAATTCCAGTAGAATCCAAAGGCCTGAAAACAGAGTGGATGGTACAAATCCCAGTTCAAGGGCAGGAGAAGACCCATGTCTCAGCTCAAGTAGGTAGGCAGGAAGAAAGGGGACCAATTCCTCCTTTCCCTACCTTTTGTTCTAATCAGACCCTCAGTGAATTAGAGGATGCCCACCCCTACTGGGGAAGGCAATTTACTTTACTGAGCCTACCAATTCAAAGGCTAATCTTATCTGGAAACATCCCAACAGAAACACCTAGAAATAATGTTTAGTCTGGATACCATCTGGCAGTGTCAGGTTGATACATTAAATGAACTATCACAATAAAGACATAGACATAAACAAAAAATAAGGATTATATATCTAATTTCATACACACTCACAATTTCTGGGACCTTTTATATGTTTATACACATGTGTATTTGCTGCTTAAATGTCTCCCTTTTTAGCACCAGATTCATGACATATATTTTGAGATCCTTTCCTAAGGTGAGAAGGTCCCTGAATCCTCATTATTTCTTTTTATATTATATATCCTAGTGCTTCCCATTAGTAATATTTTTCTATTTTCTTACATATTCTGCAGCAAACTATTCATTTCCTACATATGAAGTTACCTAGTTTTACTTCCAAACTTTGCCTTCTTCATGTGAAACACACACACACACACACACACGCACACCAAATTTTTGCAATTAAGGTACTAGAATTACAAAAACAAATAATAACCCCAAAGAAGCCAAGTTTTGAACCCAGGCTTCTGGAGTTAAGAGTGCTTGCTTATAACCACTGTGCTCTGCTGCCTCCCACCAATGCTTGCTGAGTATTATTAGAAACAATAGTGGTTAGAAGGAGAATAGAGATGACCATGGATGGAGAAAAGGGGAATTTACTTTACTCAGCCAACCAATTCAGAGGTTAATCTCATCTGGAGACATCCTAATAGACACATCCAGAAATAATTATTTAGTCTGGATACCACGTGGCACAGTCAAGTCATTACCTCAAATGAATTATCACAAGAGATATAGACATAGATCTAAGCCCACTTATGTACTCATCATTATTTAATGGGCACAATTAAATATCTGTTTGGGGTGATGAAAAAGTCCTGGATACACATAGTAATATATAATACTATTAATATATTTTTGCCATTTAATTGCATGCTTAAAAATGGTTAAAATGACAGTTGATAGTATATATATTTTGCTACAACAAAGATGCCCAATAAATAGTGACTACTATAGATTGAGCATCCCTTTGAAAATCCAAAATTTGAAGAGTTCTAAAATTGAAACTTTTTACATGCTGACATGATATCATAAGTAGAAAATTTAACACCATGAAACCTTGTTTCATGTAGAAATCGTTTAAAATACTGTATAAAATTACCTTCAGTCTATATAATGTATAGATTAAACATAAATTAATTTCACATTTGCAATTGTGTTTTGCATTTAGACTTAGATTTCATTCCCAAGATATCTCATTACCTATATGTAACTATTCAAAATCTGAAAAAATCTGAAACACTTTTGGTCTCAACCCTGTCAGATGACACTCAACCCTTACTTGAGTTGCAATTCATGTAACTTTTCCAAATCTTAGTCTCCTTATCAGTAAAATGGAAACAATAGTACCTACTCTAAAATTCTGTTGTGGTAATTAAACTCTAACACCAGGGAAAGCACTTAGGGTGAGGCCTGTTAAGATATCCTGCCTGTGTGCATCCCTTTCTCTACCCAACACTTAATATGCCCAGTCACTTAGACTTCTTAGGCTTATCTAGAGGAGCTGAAGAATGTGGAGGCTAACTGAGAAGCTTGTCTGCTGCTTAAACATAATAGCATAACATCTTCATCTGCAAATTCCTAGGATTTAATAGATGCACAGTGAATGTTCAACTAAATTGCATTGAAAAGATAAGCCACAAAGGAACAACAGAAGAATGATGGGTGTTCTATTTTGAGATGGTTCTTGATGCAGGTATCAGATACCCTTAATCCATAAGGGACATAAACTGTTTGTTGTTGAGGAGGCAACTATGTGTGTGGTTCACTTGATTTCATTTTGGATTTATGCTCTTTTTTTAAAGCTGCCTTTTTATGTGCAGTTTTACTATCTTGAACAACTGGAACCAATGGGAAATTGGTGTTTGGGGAACTGTCTGTAATAAAGGCAATGGCAGTAATAGGTACAAGGAGCAGATTCACAGGGCACAAGTTACTTAATCCCCAGTTGAGGAGATGTGCACTGAAGCCTGGAAAGTGAAGATAGGCACTAATTGGACCCACCTTTCATTTTTAAGGTTGCATAGAGTCCAAATAACAATGAACATTATCGTCATGTAATTTAAGTTGAACTGCTTTTAAATTCAGAGAAGGGAGTGTAAACTTTATGCCACATATATACACCATCTAGAAGTAGATAGTAATTTCATTTCATATCATGGTAAGTGAAGAAGATTGGGTTGAGTGGAAACAGAAAAATAGTGAAGCAAAAAAGAGATAAAACAGTAAAGGGTAGGTGAGACAGACAACAAAAGAAAATAAACTCATGAAGGGAAGAGAAAATACAAAGAGAAGTGCATAGAGGACAGAAAGATGGCACAAAAGGCTCAGCTGGTTCTGAGGCAAGTCAAACAGTCAATTGCTTTTGTCAAACTCTGATGTCCCTTTAACTCTGGTGTGTCACTGATGGCGACGAAGTGTCCACAGTCCAATGATGCCTGTCCCTGTGTCCTCGGCCCCAGAGAAAGGCTTCATCATGCACCAAAACACTCTAAGTAGGAAGGTGGGGACACCATAGAGCCTTTTCTGTCCCTGTTCTCTATTGCCATGTTCTGCTGATTTTTTTATTATGTGTGTGGTACTGGGGATTAAACAAAGGGGCATTCTACCTCCAAGCTACACTCCCAATTCTTATTTTTTGTTTTGAAATAGGGTGTCGACAAGTTGCTGAGACTGGCCTCGAACCTGTGATTTGCCTATCTCGGCCTCCCAAGTACTGGGATTACAAATTTGTACCACCAATGCTAGCTGTTCTGATTTTAATACCTGCATGTGTTTGAATCTATTCACTCATCCCCAAATCCAATAACGATTCCAATAACAATAAATTCCCTTGATGCTATCTGCAGATTGCCAAGCTATTAATTTCTGTTCTGTCACATGACATTTATGAAGTCATACTACTAATATGTATCCCGGAGCCCTTTTCAGAGCAATACTGACACACATTAGCACTAGTAAATTGATTTTCTTTAGAACTAAGTGCCCTGCAGCAGCATCCATCTTCCAATCAAACCAAGAAAAGGGGAGCAACCTCCATATCACACAACTAACACAGACTGCATACTAGAAACTAACTCCTAATATGTACTGACACTCACACGCCTGGTCTTCCCATAACTTCAAGCCACACATGCTATGTGGGCATGTTAAGTCCTTTTAACTGAAGATTAAACTGAAGACAAAAAGGCTAAGCAACTGGTAATTGGTCACACAGTGTCAGAAACCTGAATACAAATTACAGGTTTGGTTGCTTACAAAGTAATTGTGAAAACAGGAGTACAGAGATAAGTTTTGTTTTATGTTTAACCACCACATCAAAATACTCCCCAAAAGCTTACTCGCATCCCTGTATCACTGGTATGTCCATGTTCCCCATCTTTATTCTTCTTAGGCAACAGTGATTTCCAAACCTTTCTCTACAACTTTCCTTATTTCCCACAACCTTCAAAGGCCTTGAGAGTAGGACCGGGCAAGGGTTTTGTTGCCCGGTCCCCTTCTTGACACTGAGTAGGGACCTAGCTCCTCAGGCAGAGCTGAACCCAGCAGTTCCTGCCACCTCACAGTACAAAGCAGAAATCTGAGCATTGAGATTTTAACATGAAAGTAGTGTTATCGAACATCAATCACAGACCCAAGCCTGGGGGCCCGAGTGGAAAGGATAATGCCAATAGTCTCTAAAATCATTCACCTCTATTCTCATGAAATGGTTGACAAAGAACAGCAGACATGAAAATGATTTGCAGCTGGCATGCAGTAAGTGCCCCATAAACCATTCTGAAAACAGATTTTCATGAAAAAGAAGAAGAGGTCATGGATAATGGGAGTGAACGGGACCTGAGACAGAGGCATTCCCAAAACCCATACTCCCCAAAGCTAGTCAGTCTTGCTGCCTATTCTTAGTGCATCACCAACTTTGAGCATGAGTTAGCTCTAGGACACTTTATAAAAGGCAAATTCTCAGGACTGGGTAAAGAGCCAAAGAGTAAAAAATCCAAAGCATAAAAATAGGACTTGGAATCTGACTTTCACTTATCATTAGTTGATTCTAATAGAGCCAGTCACCCCAGAACCAGCTCTCTTAATGAACATTGGCACAGGAGACAATTTTCTGGATGAAAAAAGAAAATCATCTTAAATTTAAATCAGAGTTCCTTGCTGTCTGAAATGCTTCTGGGAGGTCTGCAGACAGCATGACAGCAGGGCTCCTTAGAACACTTTGCCTCCTCTCCCAAGTCCCAGGAGCCACGTGTTTATTTTTTGACATCTTTCTATATAAGGAAATGCTAATAATTTTGTCACAT
>PVLC010046418.1:0-11344 GCA_004027655.1 Graphiurus murinus | reverse complement strand
CTTTATTTTGAAACAGAATCTCACTAAGTTGCGGAGTGCCTCACTAGGTAGCTGAGGCTGGCTGCGAACCCAGATCCTCTGGTCTCAGCCTCCCAAATGCTGGGATTATAAGCGTGTGCCCAGCTTAGGTCTGAATATTCTTTACTCATATTTTGTCTGGAAGATCGATCTACTGGTGTGAGAGATATGTTGAAATTCCCCAAAATTGTTTTATTGTATTCTATCTGAGACTAATATCCTAAAGATTTTGTTTTATAACAAACAGTTGCTATGCCCACATTTGGGGCATAAATGTGTACTATCACTATACCTTAATGTTGGATTCTTTCTTTTTTTAGTAAGAAGTGACCTGCTTTGTCTCTTTTGATATGTTTTAGCTTAAAGTCAGCTTTGTAGGATATGAAAATTACTACTCCTTCTTCTTTATGGTCTCCATTTGCATGGAGTATCTTTTCCATCCTTCAGCTTTAGTCTATGAATATCTTTGCCTATAATGTGTGCTTTTTGAATGCAGCATATAGTTTGATCATGTTCTTTAATCCACATTGTTAGTTTTTCCCTTTTAATTGGGGAGTTTAGAATTTTGACATTCAATGTTATAAGTGAGAGATGATTTATGTTTCCTGTCATTTTGAGTTATATTTTCTGTTTGATATAGTGTTATTTTTCCTTTGCTTAGTTGCTCATTTGGTGGAAATTCACCCCTTCTTTGATTCTGGAATATATTTCTATTTTTTTTCTATCTTATTTCTTTAAGAATTTTCTCTAGTGTCAGTTTGGTAGTCATTAATTCCTTTACTTTCAGCTTATCTTGGAAGATTTTTATTTCTCCATCAATTTTGAAGGAAATATTTGCTCACTATAGCAGTGTTGGTTGGATATTGTTTATTTCAGAGTCTGGAGTACATCATACCATGCCCTCCAGGCTTTCATGATTTGAGTTGAGAAATCTGGAGTGATTCTTATTGTTTTGCCCTTGAATGTCAGTATGTCAGTTGCTCTTTTCTCTTGATGCATTTAAGATTCTTTTCTTGTTCTCTGTTAGTCATTTTCATTATTTTGTGACATAGAGAAGTTTTTTTTTTTTAATTAGGGTTCTGAATGTCTCCTGTACATGGATGCCAATATCATTTCCTATATTTGAGTAATTATCTGATATTATTTCTTTGAGGAGATTTATAATGCTCTTGTTTTGTACTTGTAGGCCTTCTCCAATGCTTATTATCTCTAGGTTAAGTCATTTCACATTATCCCATATTTTTTGAATATTCTGTTTGTGTTGTTGTATTGTCTTCTCTATATTGTTGACTGTGTGGTCAGTTTTGAATGAGCTGTCTTCCAAGTGTGAGATTCTATTTTCCATGTGGTGTACTCTGCTAGAGATGGATTCTGTTGAAGTCTTTAATTCTTTTACCATCTCCTTTATTTTGTTCAGAGCCCCTTCTTGGTTCTTATTTAGGACCTCCATTTCTCTATTCATATTTTCTTGATATTTTCTCTGTTTTCATTTCTAAGGCCTTTGATCCTACTGAAAATCAAAATTATGAATTCTCTTTCTGGCCTTTTATGCAGCTCAGTATCAGTTATCTCCTTTTCTCATGAGTTATGGGAGTTTATTGTCTCCTTCTTGACCTTCATTCTCATTTTTTCAGAATTTTCAGGTTTATATCTCTTTTGTCTTGGCTTCTTTTTCCTCTTTATGTGAGAGTACTCTTTCTAATTACTGTCTCTTTATAGAAAGGCCTATTCTGGGGGTATATATTTGACTCAACGAATCTGTCTCATATGATCAGATTTTTTAGTTATAACCTAGAAACTCATTAACAGAATATAATTCTTAGTGCAGGCAAGCTGGAGACTCTGATTGCCTACATGTCTCTGTGATCTCCAAGCCCAAACTCAGCAGGGCCAGAGAATATAATGTTCTATTCAGAGCCTGTGGTCTTCTGGCTGAGATTTAATGTTTCAAGGACACCATCACTGCTCTGGTGATTGAAAACACATGAAATATTGTGGGGCACTGGCCTCCGGCATCTGTGGGCACTGGGCCCAAGCTCATCAGGGTGAGAGACTATGACATTCTGCACTTGTGGCCTCTATGTCTAAGCTAATGGCCCAGAAATACCACTACTGATCTGCTGGTTGCAATCACTTGGAGCCCAGCCAGTCACTGGCATGCATGCTCACCAAACACAAACTCTGATGGCTGAAAGAAGGTTGTGATCCCAGCCTGCCTGTAGTGTGGCTGTCTAAGGCAAATTGCCCTGGAAACACTGCTGTTGCTCTATGGGGTGCTATCACAGGAAACATTGTTGGCCACTGGGCCTCTGTTCTCACTGCTTTTTGACCCCAAATCAAGCAGAGAGAGTTTGTAATGCTCTGAGCTTGGGGCTTTGGTGGCTGAATTATTTAGTCTCAGGGACACTGCTGATGCCCTGGGCAACTGCAATCCTTTAAGACCTTTCTGGCAACTGGTCTTGCATGGCCTTAGCACCCAAAAACCATGAGGCAAGAGTTTATTGCCTTCTGAGTGTGCAGCACAGTTGGCTGAATTATTTCACCCCACAGACACCACTACTGACAATCTTGCAGTGACACTGGAAACCTTACATGGGTGGGGCAAGCTGCCAACCCTAGGACTTGCCTGCCAATCATCTCTTGGTACCATCTGCTAATTCACAGTTCTGCTGTGTCCAGCTGTAGCCCCCATCCCCACCTCTGCAGGGATGGTTCCTAACCTCTCAGACTCCTGCAGGTTGTTCATTGCCAAGCATGTTCCTGCCACCACACAGGCCCCTGCTGGGAAGGTTTGTAAACTCACCAACTTTAAGAGTACTGCTTGGGTCCTGCAGGAAGTGGCTATTGTTTCTCAGTCCCTACAGGTTCAGCTGCAGCCAAAGGATTTCACTGGGCGTTTTGGATGGGCAACCTGGGGAGTTACATCTTGAGGTATTCAAGCATGGAGAGAAGAATGTGATTGCTTTTTATGTTGGTTCTCTGCAATCATTGACTCCACGTGATTTAGTTTCTTTGCTGAAGTTAGTCTCTGAAAGCTGCCTGGTCTTGGTAACCACCCATTCCTGTGTGGACTCACCAAGATGATGCCTGCCTCTTCTCTTTGCTCACCAGAGGAGAGGTGTAGAGATTTTTATAGTCCTCTACTCTCTGTAGTGCCTCTAATTCAACCATGTTTTGATGGTGTTCTGTTGTGTGCTAAGTGCTTTTCTTCTCTTGCCAAGAAGCAACCTTCCCATTGGTTGAGTTTTGAGTCTCAGAGCAGCCAAAACTCACTGCCTTCCTCTATGCTGTCATTTAAATCATCTTTTATATCTATTTTTAAGTGTTTTTTTTTTTAAATTTAATGCTATGGTGCTACAAGTCTGATTTTTGCTGTCTTCTTTGAATGAATATTGAATTTTGTTTCAAGAGTCACCTAATTAACTAGTGAATTAATGTGATATCATTAGACTTAATTTCTTCTCATATATAACATTTTGAAATCTTACTCAACAACCTGCCAGTATTCAGAGTCCTTGCCACTGTCAGGTTGGAGTTTTTTGTGTTGTCTGCTTATATTTTATGGTCCCGGAGGGGGAAGGCTCTATTTCATGCATCTTTCTAATCATTGTTTTCTTCTTGTTTTTGTTAGAACTCATGAAAGTTTATCTTGTATACATGTTTTAGGTATTTCTCTGAATACTTGATCCACCTGCAGATACCTAGACCTCCTCCTCTGTGCAGTAACCTTTATCTCAATATCCAATGCTGCAAGTTTCAGCCACTCCTTCAGGTCTGAGTTCATGGACTATTTCTTCCTCAGCTTGGAAATATTCTCATGCCTTTCTCAAATAACACTTCATTACACTGTCTGAAAAAATACCTGAAGGTATAAAGTTAGGGTGATGATAGAGATTACCAAATGTATTTCTCTTCTGTTAGAAATCTCATTTGCCTATTCTGTACCACACATTTTTCAATGGATGAAAAGTTTTGCACTGGATATGTTTTGCTGTTTTATACTTACTTTATTTACATTTATATTTAAAATGATAGTCTGGCACAAGTTATTTTCCATGAACATGAATAGAAATATTTCGTTTCACTTTTTAAAATATTTTTATTGATACATTATAGTCTTTTAGTCTCACATCATAATTTGGTAAAAAATGGTAGTGACATACATGCACACAGCACTTGGTGAGTTCCGCTCCCAGCTCCTTGCCTACTCCCCTGTATACATGGTATTGAAACTGACATTGGTATTCTCACATATGTACATAATGCCCATGGAAGTGTTTACTTTGATAATTCTTCCTCTATCCCACCCTCCGCTAGACCACCTCCCTTACTGCATTGGGGTTTCTCCTTCACTACCTAAAAACCTCTTATATACCAGCTACTCCCTAGCTTTTGCATATGAGAGAAAGCATGACCCTTCCCTTTCTCTGACTGGCTAATTTCACTTAACATAATGTTCTCCAGGTCCATCCATTTTCCTGCAAATGATATGACTTTGTTCTTCTTTATTGCTGAGTATTGTATATATATCCCGTAAGGTTGTAATCTATTCATTTATTGATAGTTACCTAGGTTGGTTCCATTATTTGGCTATTATGAGTTGTGATAGTATAAATATGGATATGACATGTATTATTATAATATTCTAATTTCAGTCCCAGTAGTGGAATCATTGGATCATTTGGTGGATTCATTTCCAGTTTTCTGAAGAATCTCCACAGTGATCTCCATAGTGGCTGCACTAATTTGCAATTCCATCAACAGTGTAGAAGAGTTCCTGTTTACCTACATACTCGCAAGCATTTATTGTTTTTGGATTTCCTGATGATTGCCATTATAACTTAAGTTAGATGGAATTTCACTGTAGTTTTTATTTGAATCTACCCGAGTGCTAATGATGTTGAACATTTTTTAATACATTTATTGGCCATTTGATGTATTAATTCAAGCATTCAATGTATCTAATGAGCCCAATAATAGAGGACAAATTTCCATTCTACATAGACCAACTTATTTTAATGGCTACTAAGAATGCCAATCAATGTTTGTCAAAACCTTTATAAGTTTATGGAAAAATATTCTTGGCAATTGAAGTTAAAATTAAAGAGTACAAAAGTAAGAAAATGGTATATATTTTCCTTTTTTATGATTTTTTTTCAGTACTATGAATTGAACATTCTACCTCTGAGCTACACCCACAGCCCTATTTTATTCTTTATTTTGAAACTGGGTGTCACTAAGTTGTGGAGTGCCTCACTAAATAGCTGAGGCTGACTGCGAACCCGAATCCTCCTATCTCAGCCTCCCAAGTACTGGGATTACAAGCATGCAACACCACTCCCAGCTCTTTTATATGATTTTTAAAATTTATTATTAATGAAATTTATACATATTAGTGAGATAATGTTATATTTCAGTACACATATATATCTTGTAATTCTTATACTAGGTTAAACATATCTATTTCCTCAAACACTTATACATTTATAATTTATTTATAGTGAAAATGTCCAAAATCCTTTTTTCTATCTTTTTAGAATATACAGTAAATTAATGCTATCTATAGTTTCTCTACAATACACCAGATTTTACTACTATCCAACTATAACCAAGAGCCTATTGTCAAACTTACCCCATCCCTCCCTTCCTAATACTCCAATCTCTCACCTGTTATAAAAATCAATTCAAATTGGATTATGGTCTTAAATTTAAAAGGCAAAACTTTAAACAACTAGAAGAACACATAGGGGTAACATTTTAGGACATTGGAAAGGCAAGGAGGCTTTGGGCAAGATCCCCAAAGCACAGGAAAAAAAAATTAAAGTATTTGATTTTTCTTTAATCATCTTTCCATCTCTATCAATAAATTAACACAGATGTTTTAATGAGCAATGATGAAGCTATTTTCCTTTGGTCTTAAGGGAAAAAGCACAATGTTATCATGTCTCTTCTAGATTGAAATGCTGACATTTTCACTGCTTTTTTAGAATGAAAGAATGAAAACAAATAACTTTAAATACCCTTAAAATAGAAGTCATAGCAATGTAATATTGATTTAGTTGCAATTATCAGATTTTAATGTGAATATAATTAGTTCAATCTCATCATGGACAGTCTTTTTCCTTGAGGCCAAACTCAGTTTGTTTTTCACAATAAAAAATAATAAGTATAAAGGAGTCTTTCGGGATTCTTTCATCAAATGAAATTATAATTTATATATCCATACACATGTCCTACAAAATAAGCCTTTTATTCTAGTCTGCGGGGGTATGACGCATTATTCCTAAAGTAAAGATGGATAGTAAAACACTATGTCCCCGAATGTCCTCTTTCTGTTCTCCAAAACCTAGCTAAGTTAACGGAACAAACAATGAAAGCAAGCCTGGACCAGAAAGTCCAGATACATATCATCTTAAGGACGCTGGCTTTCTCTCCTGAATACTGGGAACTAAAGCAAGCTTATCTGTAGAAAGCTACTTCCTTGCATGTAAGCCAGGACAATTGCTCCTTGGGATGTTTGTCATATAAGCAAACTAAGCAAGCTTATGCAGATGTTGTCACTCCCTCTCTAGCCTAACATAAAAAAACTCCTCTCCGAGTGGCAACTGGCACAGAACTGAGGGCACTATTATAAGAATAGATGTCCCTTGTCCATCTGGCTGCCACTGCACAAAACAGTGTCAGGAAGAGGAGGTGCTGCTTAGCAAACCCTCTTGAGGAGCAGAGGTACTCTTTGTTCAGTCTATCACCACTGAACTTCTCATTGAGCAATCACTGGTCTCTTGTAAGCTTTCCCCAATTAGTCATATGCCTTGCATGCTGTCTTGGGGTACTTAGTGTGGCCTTTCTATAACCTACCACACTGCCCTGACACAACTGAACTGTGAATATGACATATGAGTTAACATCTTAATACCCTTATTAAATAAGGAAGTAATTAATTTCCCATTGCGGACAGAGATTTATGCTGTTCTTCACAGCTGTGTAACCAAACATGTTTACAATTGAAGAGATGAACATGTCACAGCTTGAGAGAAGACAGGAAAGCCAATACAGTTTTTTTTTGCATCTTATGTGACAAATTGACATATGGTTATTTTTATTATTTTAACTAATAAATTATACCACTTAATTATAAGTGGAGTGGCTTCTTTTTTGGATAGAGAGTGACAGGAGTAAGCCATGTGATACTCATATACTTTGATAACCACGTTTCAGGATCAGTTTGAAAATCACAGTGACATTAAAGTTACCTAAGGAAATTATGGGGCTTAATCCCTACCATTAGCTAGCGAGAAGCAAAGCATTCAAGACATTGTTATTGTCTTTTTTTTTTCAGTACTGGAAATTGAAACACCCAGAGACATTCTACCTCTGAGCTACACCCCTAGCCCTATTTATTTTATATATATATATATTTTTTTTAATTTGGGAACAGGATCTTACTCTCACTAGGTTGCTAAGTTACTGAGGCTGGTTTTGAATCTGCCATTGTCCTTCTTGCTCCCAAAGACAAAGATTTCACATCCTAATGCATCTGGGACAAAAAGTACTGATAAATTTCTGTTGCTTCAGTTTAGCTCATGTCTTATTTGAAGTATTTACATATATGGAATGCAAATATTTGGCATTCCTTTAATTGTTGTTCTTCATTACAGAGACGACATATGAACTTCCCTCTGTCTTCTAACTTAGGTACTTTTAATATATATATATATTATATATATAATATAGGTACTTTTAATATATATATAATATATATAGGTACTTTTAATATATATATATATATATTATATATAATATATATATCAGCATATAAACAAATACATCAGCATATTTTAATATATTATATCAGCATATAAACAAATCTTTAGAAGAAACCTAAGTTCTCTGGGGCATCACTGTCCCGGAGCAGTTACAGCCTCATTATTTCTTCTTTTATCTGTGGATTCATCTCTTTTTCCTTTTCTTTGTGACCCTGCCACCTGTAATCAGAGCTCTGTTCACTACAGAGCTAACTGGAATATTGCCCCACCCCACCCTTACCCACCTGCGTCACCATCAGACTCAAAGCCAGAGAAACAGATGTCTTCTCTAACTAGCAAAGAGTCTAAATGCAAGCTCATATGTAATAAAATCAAATAAAAGGCTCTTGTAATCCAAGAGATTTTTCTGTGTTTTGTTTTATGTTTTCAAGTAAACCCCTGAACAAGGAAGAAATAATTTCAGGATCATTCCTTACAGACCATATTTTCTACCTTGGTAAAAAATGAAAATAGCATTCATAGTAAAAACATATGGATCAGCAAATGTTCTGCTCTAAATATTCCTTTGGTGCTTATGCCACAAAATGTCTCCTTGTTCTGGCATTCAACTTTTTCCTATAATAGCACACTGAGAAATGGAGCCAGCTTGAAGTGCCATTTAAGGCATTCTTCCTAGTGTCTGGCAGCAATTGGATGCTGTCAGCCACTGGGCACCTCATAGCACTGTGTTAGCACTGATATCTTTATGTACCTCTCTGGGGAAATCAGAAAGCCAAGCCTTCTGGTTATACAAATGTGCCTTTCAAAGACTCTTTGTGACTAGTGGGTCTTATTTCAGGTATACAAAAAGTGCTATACCGACCAATGTCTGAGGTAGTAGGGTTTTCCATTTTGGACCATGCAATTGAATAATTCAAAAGACAAAATGAAGTTAAGAGACCAAAGGTTGAAATAAAGCTAAGATGTTTAATAAAGGCAAGTTACATTATTTAGAATGATATATGAGGAGATCTTAAATATTTTACAGGTTGAAATAAAATTCAAGGCTATGATAATTTTTTTCTATCTCAAATGTAATTGCTGAAGTCTTCTAAATATTTCCAAAAAATAATGGAGCTACAGTAATGTACCATTTAAAATGGATCCCACATCCTCTGCAAAGGGATCCTCTGTATTCCTCTCCTGCTACTCTACCTGCTCCCTTTATGGTGAGTACTTAGTATCTCTGCTCTCAGTAGCACCAGGCTGCTGTTCCCAGGGATGCAATGTCATAACACTCTCCATCTCAGGGAGAAAGGGGGGTTGCTTGTTGGTAGCAGGAAGAAGTAAGTAATGAAATAATCACCTTTCATTCTGCTCAGACTCTGTCAGTCAGCTTCCAAACACACTGCTAAGGCCTGCAGTGCTGTCAGGGGCCAAGACTTCCAGTGAGATGCAAAACAGAGGTCCTGACCTCACACACCAGAAATGGATTCCTAGCACTTTTTGATAGAGAAATGATCCTGGCATATTGCTCAAAGTCCAGTGTGGTGATTGCATAGTTTCTAGCAAGTTTTACTATGAGTAGAACTTCTGAGACCTTTTAAACTAATTCACAAAACCAGCCACCATTTGGAAGAAATGTCCAGGGATAGGAAGGAGACAATTAATAATAATCAAGCATTCTTATATCCTCCATGTGGCCATCTTTTGTATTTCTATGTTCTTTGTGTTAAATTCCTATAAGGAAACTTTGTGGTAACTAAGATATACCATTAGCTATAGTTTACTAAGGAAAATACTAATAGGAAGCAAAGATTTACCCAAAGTTAGGTCATCAGAAAAAAACAAAAAAAATTAACGTCATTTCAGAAGACTAAAAAAATTGTGAGTACTTCTGTTTTTGGTTATATGAAGGAAAGTGGATTATTTACCTAAAGGTACTTATAAATATCTGTTATGCTTAAATGAGTTTTTGTGTGTGTGTGTGTGGGACTGGAGATTGAACTCAGAGGCATTCTACCTTCGAGCTACTCCATTAGCCCAATTTTATTTCTTATTTGGAAACCGGATCTCACTAGGTTGATGAGAGTCTCACTACCTGCTGAGGCCATCCTTGAATTTTTGATCCTCCTATCTCAGCCTCTCAAGTACTGGGATTACAAGTGTGCCCTACCACGCCTGGCCTTAAATTAGTTTTTTATTATACAAGAATTGCACAAATTCATTCTCATAAATGATAACATTACTACTCTATCCTATTACAATCTTTGGAGGAAACCAATGCCATTAGATTTGTTGCTGTGTAGCTATTTTGTATAAATGATGTCTTATATTATCTGGGCTCTGTACATTTTTCTCATTTAACAGAATAATCCTGAAGATGTGTCACAGATCTTCCGAACATTCTGCCTCCTTTATATGGGCTAGTACTTCTCAAGGTAGTTACAAAGACACAGATTGCTGAGTTAATGGACAGGCACAAGTTAATTTGAAGTACCTTTCTAATTGTCTTGGGGCACATATCAATTCCAATTCTTGTAGATTTCTGTCCCTCCTGCCTCTCTGCATTTGTGGGAGTTGATGTAGAGAACCCCACACAACTACTGCTTGAAAGTCCAACTCAAACACCAGCCTTTTGAAGGCATATCTAACTATAATCAACAGTAATCAACTTTTTCTCAGGTGAAACTGTATAGTACTTTGTCTGCTTGCCTGTTATAAACCATACTATTTGATTTATTGAGTGATAGCAGATAGGTAACTATCACAGACCTTATTTCCCCTAGTCTATAAGTCTTCTAAGGGCAGGATGTATACCATCATTTTTATATTTGAATCCCAATGTCCTATAATTGTGTACCTTGCATGAGTTAATTCTTCTACAATCTATTAGATGAGTAAAATAATTCATGCATAATGTAGCATTTCATGTCAGATGTATGTCTAAGAAGTTCCAGTAAATTTTGATAGCCTATCTATTGTCAATTCTATACAGGTTGAGCTAAATTTTATATTGTAGTCTAGTCACATACTTACACCTTTTATGTGTCATGGCTTTCATTACTGATAATAGAAATGATCTTGTATATTTTTTACTGTGGTTCTTGTTACACTTTGAGAAGGATTCTTGTTAAAACTTTTTTCTCAAGTGTTCCCATTCACAGTATTTGTTATATCTACATTTGGTACTGGAGATTGAATCCATGGGCATTCCACTTCTAAGCTATGCCTCCAAAGTTATTTGATTTTTCATTTTGAAATAGGATCTCACTAAGTTGTTAAGGCTAGCCTAGAATCTGTGATCCTCCTTTCTCAGTCTCCTCATTCCTGGGATAACAGGCATGTGTCACCATGCCTGGCTCATTATATAAGTATCTTAAATATGTGCTTGCATTCCACATGGCTATATCATTGTGACACTACCTCTATCCTTAACCCAGTCAGCAACTGGAATATTGCAAACCACTGGACATCTGAACATCAAGACTATGATGCATGAAGTCATAGTTTGGATCTAGAATGTCTCCCCCAAATCTCATGTTTTGAAACCTGGTCTCTAAGGCATCAAGTTTCAGAGG